>JALBCR010002847.1:0-76305 GCA_030710515.1 Abscondita cerata
TAAAAGTGTATGGACTTCCCGTTGAAATATTTGTTTAAAAATTGGAATAAAAGATTGCTTAAAAAGTTCTATTTAATTAAAATATTTCAGCTCTTCTGGCACTTCGGTTACACCGGAAGTGGCTACCTACTTTCTTATTTTAAATGGAATAATATATATTTTTGTATATTTGGATTCTACGCTAAAATCTGAGTTACTTTTATGTAGCACAACCTATATGAAAAATCAATAATTTTTGAGATATTCTCATTTTTGAGAAAAATTGGTTTGTAGTATTGTTTTCAAACGCTTGTCAATGATTGAAAAAGAAAGTTATAGTAACGAAATTTGGGCTATACTTAGAAAGACTGTTAAGTTTTTAAATGATGTGTAATTTGACATTTATTATTTACAGGGTGTTCAAAATGTTTGGCTAAATCTGACTTCAACTGCCCAAAAGTCAATTTTTTTAAATAGAACACCTTGCATCTTGTTTTTTATGTGATGGAGAATTAAAAGGTATTTCAATCTTCATAAGGGTTTCCTATATCCTATCTGTTACCATTTTCCTGCTATCGATGTATTTACATTCGACACACAATATTTCTCTATTTTATTAAATAATTTCTGACTAGTGGTCTGTGGAAATTAAAACAATGTGCCTTATTTATCAAACTTGTAAACGTCGACGTGACACATTATACACAATATGGAAATCCACCAAGAATATTCGAATGAAGATATACTAAATTTATTTTTTATTCATGGAGAATGTTACAAGATTATTGAAAGAACTTGCCGTTTGCTTAACGAGAGATATCTACATTTATGGCCTCTAAATAAAATTACATTGCAAAAAATAGAAGCAAATTAATTTAATTATTAATTTAGCAACTGTTTGATATGCCGTCCGTGGTTTTCTAAGCACAATAAAACTCTTCTGTTAACTTCAGCTATTGTGGATTTTTGAACCATTTGCACATCTACTTCAGCAAAGGCAGTTTGAACCCGATGTAATAAGTCATCTCTGTTATGGACTGGCCTTGAATAGACTTTAGTCTTGACATACCCCCATAAAAAAATCCAGGGGTGTTAGGTCAGGTGATCTGGGAGGCCATAGAGATGGACCATTGCGTCCAAACCAACGATCTTCAAACATATGGGATAATTCTTGATAAACCTCATGGGTTGAATGGGCTGGAGCACCATCCATTTGGTACCAACATGAATTTAGAAGATTTAGGGGTAAATTTTCCAAAAATTTGAAACCACTCTTCTAAGCATTTCTAAATATTTGCAAGAATTTAAATTTTGTCATACACTTCAAAACAAACACGATTATCCATAATTAAACAAAAACATTAAAACTAAATGTGTCTTGAAAGTTACCTTCGCGCACCATCCGAGGATTTTGTTCTGCCCAATAATGCCAATTTTTCCTATTAATGATTCCTTCTCTACTAAATTTTGACTCATCGGTTCAAATAATTTTTTCAAAAATTTGGGTCTTCCTGCGTTTTCAATAAAATGCTTTCACAAAATGCTACACGACGTATTTCGTCACCTGGGCGGAAAGCTTGTAGTTTTATAATAGAAAAAGCATGCATTTTACGTTGTGCCAAAATTCTCTGTATCGACGAGTAGGACGGTCAAGACAAATCTTCAGACGTTCGTTGTCTTCATCACCAGTGACTACCTTGGGGCGTGTTCTAGTACATTGAATTCCAAATTGTTTAAAATTTGCTTCTATTCTCTTAAAAGTAGTTTTATTTAGAGGTCGCAAGTGTGGATATCTCTCGTTAAACAAACGGCAAGTTCTTTCAATAATTTTGTAACATTCATTCTCCATGAATAAAAAATAAATTTAGTATGTCTTCATTCGAATATTCTTGGTGGATTTCCATATCGTGTAAAGTTTGATAAATAAGGCACATTGTTTTAATTTCCACAGGCCACTAGTTAGAAATTATTTAATAAAATAGAGAAATATTGTGTGTTGAATGTAAATACATCGATAGCAGGAAAATGGTAACAGATAGGTATAGGGATCCCTTATGAAGATTGGAAGACCACTTAATTCTCCATCACATAGAGCAACAAGATACAGGGTGTTCTATTTAAAAAATTGACTTTTGGGCAGTCCAATTTAGCCAAACATTTTGAACACCTTGTAAATAATGAGAGATGTCGTTTTTTATTTTATCCTAAAATTGTTGTTTGTTATTTAATCCACGAATTTTTTACTACATTTTTCTTTCGACTATGCAATTTCAACCACTTCTGGAGGGTTACAGTAAAATTTTCTCAATACCCATTTTCAATTTAAATGTTATTTTTGACAGTCAGTACTATACCAACTTGATTTTAGCACATTACGTAATTAAGTATGTTTAATTGTCTAAATGTACGTTCGACGGGAAAATAATTTGAATAATATTGTACTTATACCTAAATATTATTAAATTTTAGGTTGCTTTCATAATGGGTGTAATGGGTGCTTGTCGGGCTGGTGAACTTTATTCAATGAAGTTAACGGATGTAGAAGATCTCGGATTGGCATTTATGGTGACAACACCAAAATAAAACAAAAATTGTAAGAAAATTTGCGATAACAGGAAATCTTTATGGTAATTGTAAAAAAACTATTTGGAGCGTCGTCCATCACATATAGAGCGTTCAAAGTTTTTTCTGAAAAAATTTTTGAAATTGTCAGACAGTGGTCTGTATACAGGTTATTGTTTCCGTCGTTTTATTGTTGTTAAAGTTAAATAAAATTTTGTCTAAGTTAATCGCATATTATTACAATAGTAACGAAAATCGAAGTATACAAAAATCGTAAACTTTAAAAAATCTAAATGGACATTGAAAAAATTAAAAATTTTAATATTAAGACTAAGATATTTATATTTCGATTTTTCTATTTTTTGATTTTTTAATTTTTCGAATTTTTGATTTTTGTATAGTATAGTATTCAACGAATGGTAATAGCAATAACTTACTCCGATGAAGTTTGCAGCGCGAGCCGTAGGCGTTAAATAATATACTATTATAATATACAGTGTGTCTGCTTAAGTTGGACTCATATGGGAAACTTTTTTATTATTAGTTTTAGGAAAAAAGTTATTCTTTATAAAAGAGTTCTGCATTATCTAAAACCTAAAATGCAATTATCAGATATTTTTATTTTAAGCCGTATACGAGGTTTGTTAAAAAATATTAATCTTACTCTAGAGTAAAGTACCTTCATTTTTTACAATACAGAAAAATTTTATGAAGTAAAGTTGTTTAAAATTAAAAGTTATATTTAAATATGCAATTACAGCTATTAGCATGAAAATTAAGATTTGGTGATTATTTACGTTTTACATTATTAAGTATTGTAATCGTAAATTTCAATACTGACTTAATTTTCATGCTAAATAGCTGTAATTGCATAATTGAATATAACTTTTAATTTTAAATAACTTACTTTATAAAATTTTTCTGTATTATAAAAAGTAAAGGTACTTTACTCTTGAGTAAGATTAATATTTTTAACAAACCTCGTATGCGGCTTAAAATAAGAAATATCTAATGATTGCATTTTAGGTTTTAGATAATGCAGAACTTTTTAGAAGAATAACTTTTTTTCCTAAAACTAATAATAAAAAAGTTTCCCATATGAGTCCAACTTAAGTAGACACACTGTATAATATAATATTATAATATACTATTATTTCAAGTATTTAACATGTTTCAATTAAATTTTAAATATTAAATTAAGGATCGAAACACTGATTATTAATTTATTATGCTACATATTAGAAATGGGAAAGACTAAATAAAACAAAAAGAATTTTAAGATTAGTCAAATCGTTCAAATATTTACATGTCATAAAATTTAAATAGTTAAAATAAAAGAACAGGTTTATTTATTGTTAAATAAATACAAACAATAAATTACAGCAAATGCACAAATTGCTGTGTATCATGCTATGCAAGAATGGAAAATAAGTAGGTCAACCAAAAGCTAAAACATTGTCGTTCGACTATTCACCACTCGGTATAAAGTCCCATTTAAATTGATCATGATAATGCGAAACAATTGTTGTAATGTCATATAGCACTCTCTAGCTGACGCTAAAAGAGTGATTCAGGCAAAGTTTTTTTTTGCAAATGATTTAGGCCAATGATTTTTTCAACAAGACTTTACGCGTTTAATTTTGTTGAGTTAAACGAGAGTTATTGACATTTGAAAAAAATAAAGTTTGACTTTCCCCCACCACTTTATTTTATGAAACAGAGTAAAATACCTCTAACGAAAGAAATTGCAAATGTTTTAATAATCAGAATGGCATTATTTGAAATTTCTCTTAATCTGCATGTTTCTTTAAAAATCCCTTTTTCTGATTAGCTATGAAAATTGCGCCACCTGGCGGCCATTTTTTGAACTCGAAAATAATTTTCAATTACCAACAAAAAAATTTTTCTGCAAGTTTCATGACCAATGGTTAGCGAGATATGGCCAGCGTCCATTCTTAGTTGGCCACCCTGTACAATAAAATGTGAGTTGCATATTCTCAAATTATTAATCTAATAATTATATGAATAACAATTCCTTAAACAAAAACGAAAACGGTACCAAATTAGAGCAATTCAAGACCCACCAGTTGTTACAAGAATTTTATCTGCAACTAGACAATCCTGTCTAAAATTTTAACATATTTTATTTAATTAGTCCAAATTAAGTATTATTTTACAATTTTCAAAACGGTACCTGACTATTTTACCAAATAATCTGAGCTTTTGAACCTTTTCTTAAAATGTAACGTGAACCTTAAAAAGGGTAGACTTATACTTGGAATGAACAAAATAAAAGATTAAATTGCAGTAGCGAAGAAAAATTTTCTAGTCTACTATTTATATCATTCTTTCGATCCAATGGACCCGTTTATGGTAACGTCACAAACCAAACCGCTCAATTTAAAATTGAAAAAAATTAAAATATTACATTTTAAATAAACACATTTTTTTATAGATTAATATTGAATTTTTTATACTAAAAAACTGGCAGGAACAGTAATTTTAGAAATACACACTGGGTTAACCATAACCTAATTACTAAAAAATTATAAACTATAAATTACGTATTATAAATAACAAACTAATAAACAAAAACAAATAAATAAGCTAATAAAGAAACAAGAGTAACGCCATGAACAACAAAGAAAAACTGAAATTACAAACTATATAACGTTAACCTGGTGAGTATTTCTAAAATTACTAAAATTAATTTTAGTTTATAATAAAAATTTGGTTTTTGAAAATGTAAGTAATATTAATACTAGATGAAAAATAAAGGTTTAGAATTAGTGAATATGACAACGATTTTTCTTATTTATGCTTGTACTCTTAGGAAAACCTACCATGCTTTGCTGATCTATTTTAATATAACCCTTAAGACCTTGTTCTTAAGGTCACTTTTCGTCTACAATTTTGAAAGTACCGAATTTTGAATTACGCGGTTGGTTTGTAACATCACTACTAAACGAGTTTATTTAATAACTAAAGTTTATTTACATTAAGGATAGGATGACGTCAAACTTAATAATTGATTACTGCCAATATAACCTTAAAAATTTACTGTTGCCATAATGTAAATTATAGTTACTTTACTTTATGTTAAGTTGACAAAACTTTACAATGTTGCAATATACTTAGAAGCGTAGGTAGTAGAAAAGCAAACTTATATACAAACATGACAAACTGCTGCGTGACGTCATTCTATTGCTATCGTGAACAAACTATATTTAATTTACTGAATTCAATTGTGCAATTATAATACATCAGATCAGATCAATCAGATTTATTTAATTTTTACTGTATATATGTAGGTATTTTAAAATACCAATCTTTTGTACCATAAATAATATTTGGAATATCTTGTGAAACAATCCATTAATGGGGGATCAATACTTATAGGCCAAGAAAATTTAAAATGAACTTAATGGAAAGCATCAATAAATGCTCAATTGAAAATCATTATGAAATTGATGCTGCATATTGTGAGGTATTCAACTTATCAATATCAATTATTTGTATTTACAGACCATTTAATGATGACATACGAGGATGTATTGATATCTAGTTAGCCTAGACCAGTTCCTTGCACAAACAAAATATTGCGATACTATAGCAACAAACAATAACTTATTAGAAGTGTCAGTGTAAAGTTTGACGTCAAAAAAGTAAACCAGAGTCACGCAATAAATTAAATGAAAAAAGATGTCTACCGAAATTGTGAAAATCGAAAAATTGGAGTAGCGAGCCATCATCAAGTACCTGTATTTAAAAGGGTTAAGAGGTAAGCAGATTTACGAAGATATGCTTAATACCCTTGGTGATCAATGTCCTTCGTATGCGACCGTCAAAATTGGAATGCAAGCTTCAAAAGAGGTAAATTTTCCATTGAAGATGATGACCGATCGGGAAGGCCAGTTTCTGTGTCAGTCCCCGAAAATATCGATGCAGTTCATGACATGATTTTATCAGACCGTCGAATTGGGCTAAAACGGATATCTGAAGCACTGAATATTTCATACGAACGCGTTCATCATATGGTTCACGTCAATTTGGACATGAGAAAAATTGCTGCAAAATGGATCCCCAAATGTTTGAATGTTGACCAAAAGCGTGCAAGGGTAGAAGCATCGCGTTCGATCTGTGCTCGATTTGAAAACGATGTAGACTTCTTAAACCGAATTGTTACTATGGATGAGACTTGGGTACATTTCTACGATCCAGAAACAAAGCAACAATCGATGGAATGGCGACACTCTGGTTCTCCAAGACCTAAGAAGTTTCGTGTCCAAAATCTGCTGGAAAAGTTCTTGCTTTGGGATTGCCATGGAGTAATCATGATTGATTTTTGGATAAGGGTAGAACAATAACTGGAGATTACTATTCGACATTACTGACTACTCTACGGAAAATATTAAAGAGAAAAGACGCGGAAAGCTATCCAAAGGTGTTTTGTTTTTGCAGGACAACGCCCCTGCACACAAATCTCATGTTGCCATGCAAAAAATTCGTGATTTAGGGTTTGAATTACTAGAACACCCCCCTTATTCACCCGATTTGGCTCCGTCCGACTATCACCTCTTTCCTCAACTGAAAAAAAGTTTAAAAGGTCGTACATTTTCTTCCAACAAGGAGGTAATAGAAGCTGTGGAGGTCTGGTTTGCAGAGCAAGAAGAAATATTTTTGAAAGGTCTAGAGACGTTGCAGGTTTGCTGTAATAAATGTATTCAATTAAGAGGAGAATATGTTGAGTAATAAAATATTTTGACATTGAAATTTTGTTTGGTTCTATAGTAGGCTAAGAATTTTTCAATATATCCTCGTACGTAATCTTGTTGAACCTTAGGATCAATTTTAGGTAAAATTAAATTTAATAATAAAAATATATAGTCTGCGGAGATTTCAATCTAAAAATTTAATCAACCTAATAATTTCACTAATTAAGTAATGGATTTATTCTTTTGTTATGGTTCTGTAAAAACTAATGTTAAACCTACAAGAGGTAACAACTGCCTTGACAATATATTTTTTAACTTTAGTTATGATAGTTTTAATTTTTCTGTTTATGACATAGGTATACAGATCATTTATGTTTAGATCTTGACATAAATGTTACATTTTGTACAAAAAATGAGATACAAGTGGTGAAATTCTGTCCAATAACTACTAAGGTTCAAAATATTTAAAAAAATATAGCGAAACTTTGATTGGAAAAAATTTTACTGAAGCTAATATATCTGCTTATAAAAAATTTAGGTATAATTACCGACAAAATACAAAATCGGCCAAAATTACTTTTAACGATGGTGTTGTAAAAAAATCGAATAATATTCTAAAAACAATGTGGCAATTAATTGATAGTAAAAAAAACCTAAAAATTCTGCTTCAGCTTCTACTAATAGATCAGCTGAAGAATTTAACAACTTTCGTATTAATATTCCATACGAAATCATTAAAGAAATTGATAAAATAACAATGTCCGTGCGTTAAATTATATAAACGTTAAATTCTGCCACAGATAAAAAAATTTGTTTTTTGATGTGCTTCACTATGATGAAATGTATAATATTATATCCTCTTTAAAAAGTAAAAATTCAAAAGATATTTACGGATTCAGTAGTGAATTTATTAAAACCTGTACGACTGACTTTGTAATCCCTCTAACAGAGTTAATTATATATCTGCTTATATAAAAAATTTAGGTATAATTATCGACAAAATACAAAATCGGCCAAAATTACTTTTTAACGATGGTGTTGTAAAAAAATCGAATAATATTCTAAAAACAAGGTGGCAATTAATTGATAGTAAAAAACCTAAAAATTCTGCTTCAGCTTCTACTAATAGATCAGCTGAAGAATTTAACAACTTTTGTATTAATATTCCATACGAAATCATTAAAGAAATTGATAAAAATAACAATGTCCGTGCGTTAAATTATATAAACGTTAAATTCTGCCACAGATAAAAAATTTGTTTTTTTGATGTGCTTCACTATGATGAAATGTATAATATTATATCCTCTTTAAAAAGTAAAAATTCAAAAGATATTTACGGATTCAGTAGTGAATTTATTAAAACCTGTACGACTGACTTTGTAATCCCTCTAACAGAGTTAATTATATATCTGCTTATAAAAAATTTAGGTATAATTACCGACAAAATACAAAATCGGCCAAAATTACTTTTAACGATGGT
The DNA here is from genome assembly GCA_030710515.1 of Abscondita cerata. Classification (NCBI taxonomy): domain Eukaryota; kingdom Metazoa; phylum Arthropoda; class Insecta; order Coleoptera; family Lampyridae; genus Abscondita; species Abscondita cerata. The sequence goes on from JALBCR010002847.1 coordinate 8,737, forward strand.
GTTGTAAAAAAATCGAATAATATTCTAAAAACAATGTGGCAATTAATTGATAGTAAAAAACTTAAAAATTCTGCTTCAGCTTCTACTAATAGATCAGCTGAAGAATTTAACACTTTTTTATTAATATTCCATACGAAATTTACGATATTTACGGATTCAGTAGTGAATTTATTAAAACCTGTACGACTGACTTTGTAATCCCTCTAACAGAGTTAATTAATACCTGCATCACAAAAAGTACCGTTCCACACTGCTTTAAAATTGGAAAAGCAGTACCTGTGTATAAAAACAATAGGGATGATCAATCAAGTTACAGACCTATCTCTATTTTGCCAGCATTCTCAAAAATTATTGAAAAAGCACTTAACAATCAAATCTTATAATATTTCCATAACAATACCCTTTTGGTAACTGCTAATTTGATTTCTTACAAAATAAATCGACTGCTGATGCTGTATTTAAATTACTCAGTTTAATAAATTGTAAATAAATAAATCAAAATCATTAAAAGTTGTCAAACGTCACTTAATTTAAACGTGGCATTATTTCTCGCTACTGCACCCTTCACCTGCGTCCATATTAATTCTATAGGGTTTAATTCACAATGGTATGGCGGTAAGCTTAGAACAAAAAATATCACGTTTTGCTGCCATTTGTCAACTGCATATCTTTTAAACTTTGTCCTAACACCTTGTACTAGACTTATTAGTTCCTTTTTACCATATCATTTTGAAAGCAATATTTTTTGAGGAAAGCCATTCCATTATAACGTGTTTTTTCCAGGAAGTTGTAGGTAAATGTTCGATTTGTCTGGAATGGTAGCTGGCATTGTCCATAACAATTACGGAACCCTTTGGTATTAAATCTAACATTTGTTCAAAATATTCCTCAAAAACATCCCCATTCATATCCTCGTGGTAATCACCGGTATTTTTCGATTCAAATAGCAGTAAACCTCCCTCTACAAAGCCTTCGTCACTTCGTATATGCGTAATAATTAAGCGTCGCTCTTTTCCTGAAGGATGTTTTAAACCTGTAGGTAATCCTTCTAAAAAAGCCTGTCGTCCACTGGTTACATTTTTGTCTTGCCACATTTTTCCAAGGTATAAGCTTTATTTAAACACGTTTCGTCTAAATAATAAATTTTCCTGCTTTCAGAACGTAATTTAGAGATATTTCGTAGGTAATTTCTTCTCCAACATAAAATTTCTTACTTATCAATGAGAGCTGATTTCCTAATAATTTTTCCCATGAAAAATTCAATTCGTGCAAAACTTGCCACAACATTGTTTTACTTAAATTGGGTATACCCTTTCTTTTTTAAAATAAAACGAATGCACTATTCTTCTAATTGTTCTTTTTACATATTCGGGTATTTCAGTTTTTTTCTACTATGGAGATAAACTAGGCTCACGCACAGAAACTTGGTCTTCACACAAAAGTCTGAATATTGTTGGTTTTCCAATGCCAGTCATATGTGACCACATATCATCTGTCTCTTGAACTGTTTTTAACGGATTATGGCATTTCAAATAATTGTACACATTGAGCACAATAGTTTTTTGTTGGCAAAAAGCGCAAATCTTTTCACACGTTTTCTTGGAATAAATTTAAGACTTGATCAAAGGAAAGGACTTGATGCCATTCCAATAAAACTCTATACTGCAGCGTAAGTACACCTTATGATATACCGATATAATATGACAATAATCATTAGTTAGGCTATCGTTATAACTACATACTATATTTCTTTCCTGATTATATTATTAAGAACACATTCAAATCTATTAAAGTATCATTCCAAATACAGTACACACTTTCTAGTTTAATTATTAGTAATTAATTAGTTAAAATTCTAAAAATGTGATCGATAATGATATTAGCAACTAGACAAAGCCAGCATGCTACGCATGCGTTAAGTCACAAAAATAAATTAGCTTCTAAAGAGCAGACAGTCATGAACAATAATTAGCACTTACATTAACATTCATCAGTTGAGTAATCAATATGAATGCAGAGTATGTACTCCATGTGAATTCGTACAAATGAGTCGAGAGTATTCGGGTGTGCGCTCGCAACGAATCGAGAGTAGGTGAGGACGCACAAACGACATAACATATTAATATAGAAGATATGGATGTAGTCCGAATAGAAATTATTTATTAAAAAAATATTTAGAAGCGGATTTATTGGCTCGACCGCTTTAACGTAATACAACAAAGTTTATTTAGGTGAAATTGACTGTTTGGTTCGCATAACGCTCGCAGTTACGCGTGTGTGAGTCATCAAGTTCGTGCATACGAAGATTTTTTTGGGTGAAATTGAATCCTCTACAGTTAAACCATTCGAAAATTTGCAAAATTACGAATATTTTGATTTTTATTCGTGTTTTTACGTAATATGGTTCCGGAGTTATAAAAATTACAGTATTCGTATAACAATGTAAAATTCCTTAAAAAAAATTTTTAAAATGATAAATTTTTTAAACATTATGTGATAGGGTCATAAAAGGAACGTTTTTTTAAATAAATTTTTTTTATCTGTTATAATTTAGAAATTATGGCCGTTTTAGTTTTCGAATGAAATTTTGTCGGAAACGTTTTTCGCTTATAACTTTTGAAAACACGCGAGGTCTAACAAAACTGAAACGGCCAAAAATTTTATTTCTTTATCCGCGTATGATGCTTTTTGAATTTTGAAAATCGGTCCGTAAATAAGCGAGTTGTGGTCAACTTACGGCTCAATTTGTTTGAAATTTTTGACTATTTTTAACATTTTTTTAACCTCGAAGATGCCCTCGTACAAAAAAATCTAAATCGAAAAATAAAGACACATCTTTCGTAAACTCGAAACTTTTTCGAAACGAAAATATCTTAAGCCGTTCTAATGTGAGACGAATTTGAAAAAGGTTGATTTTCGTATAGATTTGAAAATGAATCGAGAGTAGGTGTGCGTTCACACTAACGACATAACATATTAATATAAGATTTCTGATAAACAAGGTGATTCATTAGGGAGTGGTGGCCAAAAATAAACTCCCCGTATTATTTGATAAAAATTTTAAATTGGGTTTTTATATAAAGTTTTTATCAGGAAAGCTTCGTTAAAAGTTACAGGTTGGTAACCTTAAAAGAAAATTAAAATTTTTTAGAATACCTCAAAACTATTGACTATAATAAACCAAAATGTTTAGACAAACCCATATGTCAAATTTCAGTTTATTACAGTCAGTAGTTTATACCATTGCATGGAAGTAGGTAGAGGTCAATTTGAACATTTAATAAGATGAAATGTATCAAAATAATTAATTAATGATGAAAGGTTACACATCTTCTACATTTTTAACCCCATTTTCAAAAAAGTATTAATACATTGGTACGCCATTGAAATTTGTTAAACATGTTGATTTATTACTTCCCTTCGTTTCTGGACAGACAATTCTGACTCAACTAGTTCAAAATTAATAAAGTCTTACGTTAGTGAAAGAAATCGACATATGCTCCATAATGGAGTCTTTTCCAAACGAAAGGAGATTAAAATAGGTATTCCCCAAGGGTCCATTCTGGGTCCCCTCATATTTCTAATCTATGTAATTGACCTAAAAAATGTCGACACATCCGCAAAAGTGTAGTTTCCTGATGACACTTTGTATTTAGCTACGAGTAAGATTCTAAAAACTGTCAAGGATAACTCGCGGGAGATACAGTCAAATGTCTCTCAATCGTTTTTAATAAATCAGCTTTATCTAAAAGATAAGTCAGGAGGAAATAGTTTTTTCTTTAAAAAATGCTTGAGGAATATAAAAATTAAGAATACGTCAAAAATTTTAAGGGTGAATGTAGATCCAGCATATACATATAGATAAACTATGTCAAAAATTAAGTAGTAATATATTTTTAATTCAAAATCTGCCACAAGACGTAAGTATTTTAACACTACGAACTGCATACTATGCACTAGTCCTTTGTCATATGAATTATGCCTTACTTGCACTGATGTAAAGAAAATTTTCTCCCTTCAGCGTCGAGTTGTAAGAATTTTAGCAAACTTAAACTATCGTGATGACTTTAGAAGGTTTTCGGAACATTAAATATTCTAACTCTCCCGTGCATGTACGTTTTACAATGTTTACTCCACGCCTTTAAAAATACTAGTAAACTAGATAAACAGTCTGATATACATACTGATGATACCAAGAAAAAACATAATTTGCGACTTGAATTCCATAGACTAAATAAATCTAGAAATAGTATAAATTATTTAGCTTATCTAATATTTTCTTAATTTTTGCATAATTGAAGCCACTGTTGTACATAATACTTACTGACTTGTGAAAAACGAACTGTTACTCACCAATAAACTTTTGAATTTTTAATTTTTATATTTGATTACTGTTCAATTATTCTACCAAATTAGAATGTCATGCCTTTGTGTGTTTCTTACTACTTATCCAAATTTTATAGAAACGTCTATTAACAGTAATTCAAAATAAAAACAATTATTCTCAATACTCCAGCATTGAGTGATAGTTCATGATTATTTACACCACGTTTAAAATCTAGTTAATTTATGCAGTTATGCAATTTGCGCACGTTCTGAATAAATTTTTAATGTTCAAATACAAACGATAAAAATCAAGTCTCAAATTAAGTAACACATTGTATTACATGAACATTGAAAATAATTATTTGCTTAAGCCAATCAAGTTATTAGAAATGCACCCTATATATGAAACCCTTTATTAACCACAGTAAACTACCAGACAATTTGGAGATACACAAATTCTATCACGCAAATTATTGCATTAATTAGTAATGAATGCATACTTAGATGAATGAATTTGAATGGGTTTGTATTGTCAGTAATGATTGCTTTCGGGCGACCATAATTTTGATGTTCCCGAAAGTACTTGCAAATGTGTGAGGGAAAAATTAATGTACTCATTTTATGACGAGTTCACATTTAATGCACTCACTATTAACAGTAAAATAAGAAACTTTTGCGGCTCCCTATTTTGCAGCCATGCAAAATGCATTTTCTCACGTAAGCATTTTAATTTCGTACAAGTTATCGAAAGCATGCATATGTTTTCCAACGAATTCTTTTTTTTTACTATCCGTCAACCAATTATAGTGAACACAAAAACACCAATATACACGTTATTCCCATTTAATTATTAGCCATAAAATATCATTGCATTGCAAAAACGAACGATAAGATCAAATAAAAATGCATTCAATTTGCAAACAAAAATAACCCTTCAATTCTACCCTTAGTTAGACGGATAGGGTTGCAATGATTCACATATAATACTAAGAATTGCGATGAATCACAACATTAATTTTTAACGACACTATTTGAATACGACAACAAAGTTTCAATTTGCAACCAAACGTAACGCAACTTTACGTTTAATTTTTCGAAATGAAACAACAAAACTTCCTTAGGTTACGGCCACATTTTATGAGGAAAAACCGTTAGTTCAATGATACTTCCAAATAAATTTTACTTCTATTTTTTACGACGTTGTTAAAAGTATTCTAGGACGACAGAGTCATGAAAAAAATATGAGTGTCTCTATCTTATAAAACTTATATGTAATTTTGTTGTACTTTTACCCATAATTCTTATTACAAAACTCAAGACCATAAACCTCGAGTAATTTATAATTAACTTGTAGTCTTGTTTTAATTTAAACAAACAATATGTATGCAAATTTTCGCGGAACAAAATTTAAAGAGCTTTTTTTAACTTTTATTTTCCACTTTATTTTGATGCTGTGAAAAATATAAAATGTCAAAGCTTCTTTTACAATTTGTAAATCTATAAAACTGTTTACTGTTTTTTCGAGTCTATATGCATACTGGATAAATATTTCTATGAATTGTCAATGAATTATATTCCTTTGAATTTTGTTACAAATTGACAAATTAACCTTCATTATGAACAATAACGTAAACGTTACTATTAAGTCTAGTCCATTGTCGTTACTTACCTCTCTAGGCGTAATATCGGTGATAATATAATAATGTTACCTATGTATTAACTATTCATAAAACTAAAGTTTCTTATTTTCCAATGTTGACTTATGCAGTTATAGGTGAAGCATAACGGACATCATGGAATATTTTGGGAAAAACAAATTTAAATTTACAGTGTATTTCGAAAGAGAGTTATGTAACACAGATTTATGGATCACCTAATATTTAAGATTTGATAAAAAAAAACTCCTCTAAGAAATAAAAACTATATAATATCTTAATGCAATGTTTATTTTGGATAAGAGAATATAAATTTTTATCTTTAATATGCAATTTTAAATACAGGGTGGTGGTCTACAATTTGAACAAATTGAGTTGTTTTTGTGCTTTCACTTTCACGTGGAAAAGGTTTCAGACGAATTCAGAATTGTCAAAAAAAAAATTTTGAGGAAACCTCACCGTTAGATATTAATTTATTTTGTTTTTTTTTGTATTTTATAATTTGATCACTGTAATGATTCTAACTGAAAAAAATCTAATAAATCCTTTTTTATAACGCCAATATCGCAATTTCTGGGATTTTGATGTTAAAGTAGTATAGTCGAAAGTGTATATTACTGTGGGAAAGGGCTTTTTTATGACTTCAATTTACAGTTAGATTTACGCCTTTTTGAAAGTCGTGAAGTTTAGGTAAACTTACGGTGCTAATTTGGCAAAATAAATTAAAAATTAAAAATTCATGTTTTTAGTACAGAGTCCGTAAAAAAGATCTCCCGTATTTCAAATGGCAGTTACAAATAAAGAAACAAAGACTATGCCATTTTTACATTAAATAAAATTATCATTTTGTTTTAAACATTATGTCCGTTCAATAGCGTCTATCGTTATTTATACATTGACAAAGCCTTTTCGAAAGTTGTCCATAGCTCTTCGTGTCATCTCTGGTGAAATGACAGCCACTGCCTCCTTTAGTTATTGCAGAGATATGAGACGATTATTGTAAACTTGTGCCTTTAAATGTCCCAAAAAAAAAATCACAAGGTAATAAATTAGGTGACCTTGGAGGCTAGGTGACGCCTCCTCACAAAAAGAGAAGACATCCAGGAAACAACTCTCTTAAAATTGCTAGTGAACACCGCGAAGTGTGAGCTGTGGCGCCATCTTTTTAAAACCAAACTTCTTCCTCTTCATAGTTCCTAGCAAACTAGTTGAGATGAGGTCGGAGAAAGGTCTCGAGCATGTGACAGCAGCAATCTGAATTAACTGTAGTCGAAGCCCATTTTTTTCGAAAAATAGCATGTATATTGCCATTGAACGGTACCCCCCTACCACTGTATTCCTACCTTAACTCCCACAGCGCTATATCTAAATACGGAAGATCTTTTTGCCGGACCCAGCATAAGATACAGGATTGATTTCGCGGGTCGCAGAAATGGGAAAACTGTGTGGTTTTATTTTCGGGTGAAAGTAAAGGCAAAAACTGATCAATTGAAAGTTAATTACATGAACTTGAGTATTATGCAACACAATGAATAATTCGCGGAACTGAATTGGGAAAAGAAACACGGATCGTTTAAGCCAAGCTGCCATGATATGAAAGTTCTCATCTGAATATTTTCATAAGTAATACCACTAGAGGTCTTCTTCGACCCGAGATAATTTTTAAAATATTAATGAGCTCGTGTGATATTCGATAAGAAAGTTTCACACTAAATTGTTTAAAACTTAAATATTTTTAAAATCTATTTTTTGATCTTCAAAAATGTCATTTTTTTTCTTTAACGAGTCACCAGCTAAACATAGAAAGTTTGGTCGACTTGATTATTCAGTTACCGTGGCAACTAAGTAATACCTTAATATCAAGATTAATTCAGTTGTGAAACTGTCAAGCGGCACGATGTAAAAAACTGTTTCGCGTAGGTCATGAAAGTAAAGAATATATTTACCAAGAGATTGAGTACCCGCGAATACTAGGAAATCCAAGTGAAGCGTATGGAAGAAGTTGAAGTTGAAGTTCAACTCCACATCCAAGAAGTTGCAAAAACATTTTTTTTAAAAGTATACTTGCCAGTTTAATCTATTTTCTGACATGGAATTTGTAAACTCAAGAGCTGCAAAAATGCTACGCGTGTGAAGCTACAAAAAATCCAACCAAGAGAAAAGCAAGTTCATCCGCACTATCAACAGACGAGCTGAGAATGATTATTGAGCTTTGGGATAAAAACACTCTGAAAGAATTGCCAAGAAAGTTGTTCGACATTGCTGCTCATGAAATAGCCTGGAGAGGAAATAAAGAAGCTGCAGCAAGAATACAATATTTTGTAGATAAAATTGACAAACAAGGGAAATTGAGTATAACCCGGTTTTTTCCAAGACTAGCTAAAGCGGTTAAAAAATAGCTGACAGTAAGTGGTTAGTACCGAATACACACAATGAAGTAATATGCCCAGTTAGACTGTTTAAAAACTAACCAGAAAGCGAGGCAACCTCATCAAAACTAATCGTTTATATTTAACTCCAAATTCTAACAAGCTGCATACTAATTCTCTAAGGCGGGTATCCGAATAGCTCCGCTGGACGAAATAGATTTTCTTCTTGGTTCAAATGTGCGGCATTATTCATTGAATTCACGTCAAGAAGATCAAGATAATGAATCATCCTGCAAGGGCAACTGCTGTTCAACTTCAGCTAAAACGGGAATTGGGGAACAGCAATAGATTAAAATAACAGGACATGGAGCGGCCACCCAATAAAATCACACTTGCAAATAGGTAAGAGCTACCATCAGGAAATAATTGACACAATGAGGTCTGGGTCAACTTCTGCAAAGACAATTCATGAATCTCTAAATCAAGAACAAGTAACTTCTTCCAATCAATCTACCTGTCTATAGTAATTCCGTTTTCCATATAAACAATAATTACAATAGTCAAAATAAAATAAATCACTAGGTTTATTATTATTAAATGTAACCAATTATGGAATAAAAAACTGAAAGCTTATTTTTTTGATATTTCTATAACTGTTAGAAACTTTATTTGATTTTCAAATACCTAGGTAATACCTAGGTTCATGAACAGATTTAGATTGCGTCGAAGTTTTGTTATCATCTTGGGTATCATCCTGGGATAATTTTTAATTTCTACTCATTGTAGTTGCACAAAAATGGCAACCTAGACCGTAACAATACAAGTTGTAAAAAATTATAATTCTATTAAATTTAATATGTGCTTTACAGTTTCGGTAATAGCCTCTCAACCTTCCTATGAGATATTGATTTCTATTTGTTGCTTTTTTGAGTTTTTGATAATTTTTCATTAATTTTGGTATGGATTTTATAACCAGCGTCAGCAAGCATCAATCATAAGTGGCTGTGATTATCGTATCAAAATGTGTAACGGTTGTAGTTTACAAAATAACAAAAAAAAGCGACGGCTCTAGCAGAACAACCTAGAAAGAAACTAAAAGGAATTCGGCTCGATGTAGCGCACTAAATACGTGGAGGTTAAGAATATTTATAGTAGTTAAAACAGCAGCGTTTGGCTTTGTCGGGGAGTTGCGTAGATTCCTAATTACTATATGAAATTTAACTGCTGGTTTAACAAGGCGCCACCTGCTGGGTAAAGAAAGAAATACAACCGACCAACAGATCAACTTAAAATTTAATATGCTAAATCAACATAAATCAGAAAGAGAGAAACAAACAATACAGTATAACAAACAAATCTTAAAATATTATGTGAATGTGACAGAAATAGAGAGACTGTCGCACATAGTTACGGGCGTCAGCAGCGGCCTCGCTTACAATAAATAAGGTTTTTAGTTAAAGTTATCATTCAAGTTAAGAATTGGCTGCTATTAAAGCTCTGCGTTCACATATCATTTACACACGGCGAGTTACACTAAATCTAAACAAAAAAAAAGCGTAAGTACTTCTCCCAAACCCAAAAAGCTTTTTGTGTCCAAAACAACCGCTCTAAATTAAGCACCCCACCTCTTATTGAGCTGATTGAAAACAAACTTCCGGTTGAGGAGAGTACACCGAATAAAATTTACTTAAATATTAATTATCAAACCGTTTTTTGTCATATGTACTCGAGCTTCATACGTATTATTATTATGAATATGTGGTTTAAATACTAAAACTTAGCTGTAATCGTCGAGTTTAGTTTCGAGAATGAAGGTACTCTGCTAGCGACGGTATCGACAGTTCGGGGAAGTTAGATAGACCCAGGGATTCTACTTAGGGGTGGTGTACCGAGAAAAACAGCAAACAAATGACTCTCTTGCTAGAAGTATGCAACATAGCCAACCTCTGTAGACGTGGTATTCACCGTTGGTCTGGGGCTTGATTAATGCGAAACCGTGGTGTTGTCTTTCATGTATAGGAAAGGTTCTTAATTAGCTACTCCAGCACCCTCAAGAGTAATCCTAGTATCGTACACAACGAGCACATAATGCCGGACGTAAAGTGCTAAAAGCATATGCAGCAATCAGAATTAAAACAAATAGGAAAAAATCCAAATACTCACGGTGAATGTAGTCAGATTAAACGTAAACGTTAATTTGTATTGGAAATTGTAAAACCCACATTAAATAGGTTTTGGTGAGTATTTCACTTCTGAGAAAATGCTAAAGACACTCGCGTGCATCAAACGAGAAAGGGAAATGTCCGCTGTCCGTCTAGAAAATTTTCAGTCTAATTTAATTTCCACCAATAAAAAATTAGCAACATTCGACCAACGCCAAATACGACTTTTTGTCGGACCATACTACTTGCGACACACGTTCTAAAACGGCTCACGACATACGTCCTAAATACGGGAAATAAAACCGTAATAAATTTAATGATCAATTATCGGGCCATGACTTATTTACCCGCAATTTAACAGAGAATTGTGGTTTGCACTTGAAGAAAGAAAATTAGTTTCAAACTGTTCAAAAATATTTGTATCTAAACTACTCAAAATTCAAAGTGCTAAATAGAAAAAATAGTGAATAAAATAGTGTATATATATTTTATTAGATACAGAAATATATTTGATTCCATTTTCTGCATTTTGCCACTAAAAAAATAGGAGGTGTCAGAAGAATATTGAAAACATAGTTATGTAATTAAAATGTATCAAAATTTTGTTAAAAAATAAAAACTAGATAGTCAAAAAAATATTCTGTTATTATAAACGTCAACAAATTTCCAGTATAATTCGCTTTGGGTACCCAACAGGAAAAAAGTTTTTTACTTATAATTTCATAAGAGCTTAATTACTTCTGGAAATTTTTAAGTGCATTCTAAAGAACATTCTATTAATTTGCACGAGCGGAATGCCAGTGCAAATTAGGACGTTGTTGGAATGCACGAACAAAATTTCCGGATAATAATTAATGCTTGAATGAAATTCGGTAAGAAAAATCGTAACAACACAAGAAAAAGGAATTTTGATTAACAATATCAAGTTGTAACATATCCGTGACAACCAAAAACAAAAGTGTTTGGTAAAATTGTGTAAAAGAATGTCACGCTTTGGAGTTGAAAGTTTGGCAAATATTGACGGAGCAGTAGTTTCTATAACGCCGGAAAACACCAAGAAAAGCAAGAGTTTTGTCTGGGGTCAGTTCAAGTGTTTATGTAAGGAAAAAAAGTACAAGTTGGAAAAGTCAACCTCAAAGGATGAGTTAGCCGATATGCTAAAACACTGGGCCTTCAATATAAGGCGAAAAGATTTAGAAGACTATAAAGAGTAGGTAGTAAAGGTTATGTGGAATCGCCAAACAACTACAGGAATTCTACTAAATCAAACACAACGTCAAATTTGATCCAATTGCCGACGTCGAATTTAGCAGCACTCGGGCTCGGAAAAAGAAAATTGAGCTCAGCTGCTGTAAGCAAACAAGAAATAGAAAGAATGGTCGAAATATGCAATGAAAATATGCCCTTCAGATTACAACAAAAAATTTTTTTTAATTGCCGGCTAGGAACTTGCGTAGAGAGGAGAGGAGAGGGTGCCACATGTCGTATTCGCCACTTTTTGGAAGAAAAGAACAGTACTAACCTCTTAGAGTACAATATCATCTTTACAAAAACCTGTCAAGAAGGGGAGAAAAAGTTAGCTGATAGAAAATGCAAATTCTCCAGACTTATGTCCAGTTTGGTAATACCAACGCTGCTTGCATTACAAGGCAATACAATTTCTTTTTTTTTAATTTGTTTAAGAATTTTTTAGAAAAAAGAACAAGATTTATTACCAGCGACAGATTATTTTTGACAGCAAACCCAAATTGGCACAATGCTTGTTCCAAAAGGTGGTACAAAAATATGCCTATAGAACGGAACACCATTTCAACTTGGATCAGAAAATTGAAATCGACACAGAAGCGGTCAAGATCATAAATCACTCCATACGAGCTAGTGCAGTTTCAAATTTAGTCAAAGGAAGGAGTTAATGAAGATCAGCTAATAAAAGTTAGAAGGCATATTAATTCCCATTCAATACGCCTCTATCTACAAATGAATGCAGAACTTCATCAACGGATAGTGGAACGTATAAGGAAGAATTTTGAACCATGTGTTGTTGTTAATTCAAATACCACCACTAGTTCTAAAGTATTTTCCAGAGGAAATGATAATTACAATACTTGTATATTTAATTTTTAAGTAATTTGTTTTAGTATTTATCTGTATCTTAAATTATTGTTAATTTAATAAAATTTGAGAGAAAATTTCTACTTATTAATTCAAGCTAGGTAAGTCTACTTGGAATAATTTCCAGGAAAATTTTTTGTTGCCATGGTTATGGCTCATGAATTAATTTTAGTATTAGTCATTAATGAGTGTCGTAAATTTTCACTAAAATTTATTTGTTGCCATGGTGATAACAACAACGCGTTTTGATTGGTTAAAAGAAATTGGTGTGGAATTTTTATATTATTACATAATTTTGTAGAATATACTCTATTAGTGTACAATAAATCATTGATTATTTTTAAACGGTTTTATAATCTTTTACTTTTGATACTACAAGAAACTTGTAACTTGGTAATTTATATAACATCGCAATGCTTACTAACAAAAAAAAAGAAGATAAAAACTTAACGAAAAAAAAAAGATTAAAAAGAATATGTCAGCCACTTTCCCAAATGTAAGAAGGTAATTCAAGTCGACCCTTGTCGTAACGCCTAACTTAGGCAAGAATAAATTGTTTTATATTGCGGATACACAACTTATTGTTATAATAACTTAAAGACGGCGTAATACGGATCCATTCACACTAAAATATTATTTAAAATAAAAAAAAAAGTCATCAATACAAATCTAAATAGTCACACCTAATATTCAGCAAACATAGCAAGTCATACTCCTACTTAAAATGCTGTAGATGCTCTTTTATGACGCTCTCAACTACAAGTATATAATAATGGAATGTTTGTATATTTTGAGTCCGTAACTGGGTGTTTATGATTAATAGAATCCATACATTCCGGTTTGAGGTCCCTAACACCCGCCGATATTACCAACTTGTAAGTCTACGGAGAAACAATTGACTTAATAATAAAAGGACTAAGAAATTTAGGGGCGTTATATATTGCCGCATTAAAACAAATAAAATTGCAACGCCACACTTTTTTCACCTACTTTATGATTAATAAAAACGTCTTTGTAAGTTGTAACTTGCCTGATTATTCTGAGAAGCTTTCTTTAAGCGTTTTAGAATGGAATCACGTAGAGTAGAATATAGCCTACACCAACGAGATTGTCATTTTGGTTCTGTAGAAGTATTAAGCTACTTCAGATATTGTGGAACTCCAAACATGAGAAAGACTTGTTCTTTAGTGGTTTCAGTAACTATTTGTGCAGTAACAGTCCGTAATGGAAAAAGGAAACTTTACAAAACAATCTGCTACTACTAGAACGTAAATATGACCTTTTGAAGATCGATGAAATAGACCTACCAATTTGCAGCAAAGTATCTGCCATTGTTGCGATAGTTTTGTCTTACGAACAAAATTACCAGGTAGAATTCTATCAAGTGACTAGCAGTTGGTAGATTATCATGTACTTTAATAATACGTCGTTGTTTATTAGATAGAAATAAGATTCTTCGTTGGAATTATTAGCTATGTCAGGAAAGATATTTGTCACTCGCCGATTAAAGAAACTGTAAGTAAGGAAACGCTTGACTAAGTTATTTTACCACAAATTTGTAATGGATAGAATACAGAATACCATGTGGAGGCAAAGAACCGACAGAATGGATCAAAGATAAAGTAGTATTTGAAGAAACAGACGTAACAAAATTATGTCTGGGTACAGACCCAGCTGAAACGTTTGAGACTACGTGATTTTTACCCTTGCGGTGAATGTTACTGAATAAGTACTGCTGTAACCTAATCAACCAACGAGCAAAACGACCAAATGACGACTCTAGCCTATTTAACCATAGAAATGAATAACGATCCGTAATCAGAGTGAAATGACTACTTTCAACGTAAGGACAAAATTTCTCTATGACCCAAATGACCGCTAAGCACTCTTTTTCTGTAGTAGACTAGTGTTGTTTATTTTTCTTTAAAGAACTTTAAATTTGGGATTAACCGCCTACACTAACGGGCCATCTAGAATCTGTAAGATACCCTACACTTTATCGGAATTAATTTGTTTTTTTTTACCTGTAATTCTTATTACAAAACTCAGGACCATAAACGTCTAATAATTTATAATTAAGTTGTGGTTATATTGATTCAAACTAATAATATGTACTTAAATTTTGAGAACAATTTTAACTTTTATTTTCCACTTTATTTTGGTGCTGTAAAAATACAAAATGTCAGCTTTTCTTACATTTGTCAAATCTGTTAAACTGTTTACTATTTTCCCGAGTCTCTATGTATATTGGATTAATATTTCTATGACTATGGTAAAAAAGTCCATTCTAGTGTCGTTATATATCTCTCTAGGCGTAATATCTATAATAATATAATGTAAAGCTTTTTTTTTTTGTTATGTATTAACTATTTATAAAACAATGAACTATTACCGTAATACAAATTCATATTAAAGTTAAAAGCTTTTGTGTATAATAATCCGTTATTTTAAACTGATTCTTGTTTTCAAATTTTGACTTATGCAAGTATACGTTAAACATGACGGACACCACGTAGTATTATGGAATATGGAAAATAGATTTAAATTTACAGCGTGTCCAAAAAAAGAGTGATGTATCATAGATTTATGGAGCACTTAATATTTAATTTTTATAAAAAAAATAATAAAATTAATAAAAACTATGTATGTCTTAATAGAAATATTTTGTTTTGGGTAAGTAAATATAGATTTTTAACCTTAATATGTAATCTTAAAATTGATTAATTTTGATTTTTCTGAAAACTAAAATTTTAGAAAAAAATAAAATTTTTAAAATCTAAGCACCCGTAACATATTTGTTCTTAGTTTTAAATAATTGACTACTTTTTTTTTGCATAAAAATTTTAAAGCTTCAACTTTGTTATTTAAGAATTTTAGAAAGGGGTGTCAGGCAAATTCAGAATTGTTAAAAAATTTATTTTAAAGAAACTTCATCTTTAGAAATTAATTCATTATGTTTTTTTTTGTATTTTATAATCGGATCACTGTAATGATTCTAACTGAAAAAAAAAAACTTTCAATTTTACTAATCATTGTTGTAATTTTTTATCAATTGCTTTATAATAAAGAAAGAAAGATTTGTTCTTCATTGATTTTAGTAACTGCTTGTGCAGTAACTGTCCGTTACGAAAAGAATAAAAAAACTTTGTAAAACAATCTGCTACCAAAAACGTAAATATGACATTTCGAAGATTGAGGAAGTGGACCTACCACGTCGCAAAAAAGTATCTGCCACGGTTGCGATAGTTTTTTCCGAGGAGTAAAATAATCAGGTGGTCCAAACTGTGAAGGTTTAGTAGCAAAAAAAACTGAATATTGACGCATATACCGAGCTACAATAACACGTACACGCGGCCTATAGTAATGTTGCAGAATTCTAGCGACAGTTTTAAAAACACCAACAGTTGCTGGATTATCATGTTCTTTAATAATACGTTGTCGTTGATCAAAATGAATTAGAATTTTCCATTCTTCATTGGAATCATTAGCCATGGCAGAAAAGATATTTGTCACTCTCCGGTAAAGAAAATTGTCTACCCGTTTAGGGGTGACACCCGAACTCGACTATGACCATCAGTTATAGTTCTTTCTACTTATAAAAAATCGTAAATCTGTGGTAGAGAGCATAACCGCCACTAATAAAATAATGCGTGCGTAAAATAGTAGACTTATTTCATTCGCGTACTTTCGTTCATCGGATCTGGTATTATACTTGTTATTCGTCCATTCGACTATAATTACCGTCGAATAAATGAATGCCTAAAATAATAGCAGACTGTTGACTGTTGTCGATATAGAGCTCGTCACTTGTATTGTGGATTGGGCAATTTCTTTTGTTTCCGACCGCATTCATTTCAATATTCTTTTACGTGAACGTGTGAACGTCTAGTGCAAAGTGTTTTTTATTTATTAGATATTATAAACAACAATTTTGTATAAAAAACCGAGTTAATAGTCGATTCTTGAAGAAAATAAACAAGGTAAGTGAAGTATTTTTTGTTATTACAGGTGATACTTACTTTTTAATTCGTTTAGTATCTAGTAGCAGTATCGTACATTATTTTGATCTATAGCAATAGGAATTTGTTTACAAAAACGGAATACATTAAGTTTAGATTTTTGATTGAAAGTAGGTAATCATAATCATATCATATCATACAACTTCGCGTACATTGATTTGGCTCCGAGATAAATATTTTATATAAAAATTTTGAAACAGGCCAGGGACAGGGTAATGTTTCCATCAAACAAATAAAAGTTGATCGACCCTTATTTACTGTTACAATTTGTTTATAAAATCAACGTATCACTTACCAACTAAAAATATTTTTTAGGATACCCAGTACGAAATATGCCTAAGGGAATTCATACGTCGAAAAGACAAAACGGGTTTCAGCAGAGAAAAGCTAAAAAGGCTAAAATGGATGAAATTCAGAGCATGTCTGGTTATCTTTTCAAATATGTCACAAAAGCCAAGTAAAGTATCTAAGTATCCTGCTGACGAAAGTAATAATTTACATCTGTTGTTTATTTGCTGTCAGTAACATACAAAGAACATTTACAACTGGATTTAAGAAGTGGTGGAAACTAAATCCTAAAGTATTGGACCATGAAACTTCATGTGCACATTTAGAAAATTTCGAAAAGTGGAAAAGTTTAGAAATGAGATTGAAATAGCACACCACAATAGATGACGCAACCTTGCAATTATTGAATACGGAAAACAGAAGTGGAAAAATCTTTTATCTAGATTATTTGATATAACTTTGTTTTTGGCTAAACAATACCTAGCATTTCGTGGACATGATGAAACCCAAGGGTCATCCAATAAAGGTAATTTCTTAGAACTAGTTAAACTGCTGTCAAAGAATGATGCTGTACTCAAAGAACATATATTATATTTGGAGCAGGAAAAATCACCTAAAGTATTATATTTATCGCTAGAAATACAAAATGAGTTCATAAATGTTTTAGCTAATCACGTAAAATGTCAACGAAATTAAATTGGCCAAATATTTCTGAATTATGTTTGATAGCACACCTGACGTTTCATATGTCGATCAAATGTCTGAAGTAATTCATTATGTAAAAATTAATAATAGAAAAGTAGAAGTCAAAGAAGTATTCTTAGGATATTTTTCCTTACATGGAAAAAAAGCAGCTGATTTAAGCGCTGAAATACTAAAGAAGCTTGAAAACGATGGCTTAGATATTATGATGTGTTGTTCTCAAGGTTATGATAATGCTGCAGTTATGAGTGGTATACACGAAGGAGTGCAAGCTATTATAAAAGAAAAAAACAATAAAGGAGTTGTATAGATCGTTGTATAGATCATTCAATTAATTTATGCGGCCAACATTCGTTCGCACAAAATATGACTTGGTTTACATTTTTCAGAGCAGTGGAGACAATATTTAACTTTTTTTCAACTTCCACAAGCCGCTGGGAAGTACTCCTCAATTACAGCAAAGCATCTGTTAAAAGACTTTCGACAACGGGCTGGAGTGCTCATTATGATGCAGTAAAAGTATTGGCTGAAAATTTTGATGGGATAATATGTGCAATTGAGGAACTATGTGACCAAGACGTAAATTTAGAAACTAGAGGTGTTGCACAAAATCTTATCCCTGCTGTGTGCAATTTCTCATTTCTTTGTTTTCTTTCCTTTTGGAATGATGTGCTAAGGGAAGTGAACAATGCTCAGATTGCATTACAAAGTAAAGGTTTATGTGTTGATGAAATAATCATAAAACTAGAAGCACTTCGTCTATTCATTGGAGAGAAACGGTTGCATCTAGCAGAAGAGGCAATAGATTTTGCTGTACAAAAATCGGAAGAATACAACATTTTGATGGAACGACGAATTCGTCACAAGAAACGGATGCCCGGTGAGTTAGCATCTTTTACCGATGCTGGACTTACACTTAGAGCAAAACTTCAAAAGAACGTGTTAGAATATCTTGACCGATTCGATATTGAACTCGAAACAAGAGTAAAGTCCATTAAAGACGTAGCTTCGTTGTTTGAGGTTGTGCAGTCAAAGAGCTTGCTTTCGGCAAACATTGAACAGTTAAAATTTGCTATATCAAAATTTACTAACCTTTACAATGAAGTATCAGAAACAGAAATACTTTTAAAAATACCAAGATTGAGAAAACATTTAAAAGCGGTTAATATTACTGTCTCTAATTGGGTGACACTGGACTATTTGAAATTCATTGTGGAATGGGATTTTACAGCATCTCTTTAAAATCTAACGGTCGCACTAAAGTTATTTATAACAATATGTGCATCAGTTGCTTCATGTGAGAGAAGTTTCAGCAAATTAAAATTAATTAAAAATTATCGGTCTACAATGACTGAAACCAGATTAAACAATCTTGGTATTTTAACGATAGAACATGAAGCAACACAAAATTTTGAAAACGTGATTTCGGAGTTTGCAAGTATCAAAGCTAGAAGGAAGAAATTTTAATTTTTAGCATACTAAATTTGTAATACTCGTATTTTAATAAAACGTAAATGATTATTACTTTTTTATTTTAAAAGTTTTAATTGAGTTTTGGGGTGACCTACAAAATCAACCCCGGGTGCTATCTATGCCTGGCTACGCCACTGATGAGGTTGCACCACTAACAATTGTAGCTTATTTAGCCATAACAATAAATAGTGATCCGCAATCACAGTGAAATGACTACCTTAAACGCAAGGTCAACATTTCTCTATGACACAAAGGATTATTAAGCATTCTTTTTTTGTATTAGACTAGTGTCGTTTATTTTTCTTTAAAGAACAACTAACATAACTTATTTGTCGAATTCTGCACCCAAGCCGTAATTCGATGCGTCAGTTTGTATTACAATCGTAAGAGAAAAGTCAAGACATAATGGGCGCATAAACTAAAAGCTCTTTTAAGGTAGAGAAAGCCATTTCACAAATTATTCTAAAGAAAAGAAACATTTTCAGTGTGGGACTTGATAAAGAGGCAATGATTTACGAGAAATTTGGGATGAACCGAGTGTACTAATTGGTCATCTGAAATCTGAAAGATAGCCGATTCTTTATCAGGATCAACCTTAAACCGTGTTGGTTTACCGTATAACACAAATATTTCAGTTTTGGAAAGCAAAAGTGGCATTTCTATCGACGTAAAGACCAGACTTTCATAAGGGTTCTAATTTGTGTAACCCGAACGGCATCCGGATGAACTGACAGAGTCCTCTGTTTGGATTCGTAAAAGCAGTGATGGGTTTAGAATCTACAGCAAGCGCTCTCTGCCAGTATTCCGATAGAATATCAGGCTAAGCAAACATTTGGCGTCATGCAGTACATCTAGAATAACAGACGCATAAGTAATGGGGTGCGTATCTCTTTGATTGACTGCGTACGCATTTTGGAAGTCAATACAGAATTGGTGGGTCTTATCTTATTTTCGCACCAGAACAATTGGGCTACCCCAAAGGCTATCCGACGGCTCTACTACCTCTTGTTTGGAAATTGAAACGTGATCTTTATGAGACTTAGTAGTAGAAGTACCGACAGGAGCAGGATAAGTTTTCAACTTTAAATATAAGGAGAGAACATCTGGTTCTTTCTTGTTTTGTGAAGATATTTTTGGATTAGAAGGAGTTGCGTTATGAACTCGCGAAAGGTGCTACTTCGTTGTTTTTGAATAGGAATATTAGTGCAATTTTGTACCTTAAGAAGACGAAGTAATAACTTATTTTGTCACCATGTTTGTCGCCGTCAAGCTGCATCTCCTTACAGTATAAACCCACAAAGTAGAAAATCTTATAAAAGAAACAATTGTATGATCACCGTCAAAAGTTTCTAAGTACGTGTCTAACTCTAATAACGCAGCTTTACTACTAGTTTATCGTCTCATTACAGAATGGAATATTTAATTCGGAAGATTTTCTCCGATACCCCTAGAGTTAATTTGAATTCAAGTTTAATCTTTTGAGGACGATTGTTGTCAAATTTTCAAACAGTTCCCATCGTACAAAAAGAAAGTATACAAAAAGAATTAAGCAAACACTCAAAATTATTGAATAAAAAAAAATATTGTTCTTATCCTTATCAAAAAAGCGATCCTCAGAAAGTTTAAAATAAATATGATTTAGTAAAGATGAATTTTGATTCAGATCAGTAGAGAAATCCCAAAGCAAAAAGATTTTTACTTCTACTAAAAAACAATTTAAACAATATTTCAATTACAACTAAATATAACACTCATTATACTATAGTCATAATTTAGCAAATTAAATAAGCAACAGTAAAATGTCTGTTACGGTTTATTTGTAAAGAAACCAACTAATATAGCAGTCTTAGAAAACGTCGTGGGCTTGTTTAGAATCGTTAGAATGAAGGCTTCTACACTGCACAAAGAATTTATAAAACGCCACCTAGGATTGCTTATAAGAGATATTCTAGAGCCACTACGAACTCGTAGACACAAGAAACAATCCGTACGTTGGTAGAAATATATATAATTATAGCGACTAGACTTCAATCACAACACACATAGAAATATATAGACATACATATATAATATCGTTCAGAGTTAATAGCAATACGCAGTTACAAAGTAATAATAACTCACGAGAGCGAGTTAAGACACAAGTAATAATTTGAGGCACAAGCAGTTAAATAGGTTAGCGGTTGTCGTGTATTATAAAATTTGGACAGTCGTAGCACCGATCATTCCATGCAAGCAATTCATCAATTTTGCGTGGCAAATATTGTTATTGTGGCTGGTTCTTGACTTGTTGGCTTCTCGGTTGTTCTCATTATTCTGTCGCGACTGCACTGGTCTGAAATGAGCTCGTACTTTAAACGTAGGTTCGAACTGTACGAAACTGTTGTTGTTGTTGTACCTACTTCGGTACCTACTTCGTTTTATCCATGCGAAGTAGGTTAGTGTGCTTAGTAAGCAAGGTCGTTAAGAAATGCTGACTGCACTTCCGTAATTGCACTGGTATGTTTTGATTTACGTGTTTCCTATGTAATACGCGGATGTAGAGTTTATGTTGATTAGAATGGGGTTGGGGAAAACAAATCGCAAGTTCGTCGTATTACACTTACCTTCGCGTTCAAAATCATGCAAATTAACCTGGGCAGAAGCTACGCAGCCAGTGACCTCTTTAAACACAACTGCCTTGCATATAACATCGACATCGCTTTAGTACAGGAACCGAACATAAGGACAACCTTGACCACTGTGGGCTGGTACACAAACGCTACAAAAAATGTAGCTATCTATATTCCTCAGGGAAAAACTTCCCCTCAAAAGTTTACCGTGGGTGAGTGTTTTATAAGCGCACTCATAGATAAAGTTTGGTATACGTCTTTTTATGTTACCCTACGCGCTAAAGATATTGACAATGTCATTGAATTTTCCACCATGCATAACCTTCATAAAGAAACACACACGATAAGTGGGGATTTCAATGCAAAATCTCTTGCATGGGGGTCGAGTATAGAAGATAGAAAGGGGTCAACTATAATAGAGTGGTACAATACATACGACTTTAACATTTTAAATTATGGTAATACTCCAACATTTGCTAATAAAAATGGTTCTTCCATAATTGACATTACGCTGACGTCCTCTAACAACGTACGGAAAATACGGAATTGGAGGGTCTCTCTAGAAGAAAATCTAACTCAACATCGGTACATATTCTTCGACTACCTCGAAACTGGCAGCATCACGCTTACTCCTACATTACCTCGCTCTCCAGTGTATAGATTTGCGGTGCATGCGATGCCCAACATTATCAACTATATCAAAACTATCTTTAACAACCAACAAGATTTGAACCACGTAAATGCCGCGGAACTTCTGGACACATCATTAAGGCAAGCCTGTGTGCTTTACTTTAAAAGTACCACGGATAAAACATCCCACAAATCTCGTAAGACAGCGTACTGGTGGAACCCCGACATTAGCAAGTTAAAGAAGGAATGCAATACTGCTAGAAGTAAAACACAAAGATGCCGTACCAGAAACAATAATGCAGATTTTGAACTCCTGTGGGACAGTTACAATACCATCAAGAGGAAACTCAAGAAAGCAATAACACTCTCCAAAAAAACTGCTTGGGAGAATGTTTGCAAGGATTTAGAAAACGACCTGTGGGGATTGGGCTACAAAATAGTAGCTAAAAAACTTAAGGTCTCATCACCTGTTAATCTTGATGGTGTGCGGGCCTTAAAAGTTGCAAACGAACTTTCCTATCAAATCTATAATAAATTGGGAACATACCCATTATAGTAATCGAACATCCATCGTAGAAATAAGTGAGCAAGAAATCTTAAACGCAGCCAGGTCGATCAAGACCAGAAAGGCCCCCGGCCTGACGGGATACCGCCTGATGTGGTTAAAAGCATCGCCCTAACGATCCCTGGAGTTTTTAAAAAGTTTTCACAACTTTGCTGAATGGTTGCATGTTCCCGGCATCCTGGAAGACAGCAAACCTTATACTTATTGAGAAAAAGTTAAATGGAACACAAAACACATCCTATAGACCAATAAGCCTTCTGAACTCTGTGGGGAAACTTTTGAACGAATAATAAACTCAAGGCTCCTAGAGGAGATTAAAGAAAATGGGAACATCTCTGAAAGACAGTTCGGTTTCAGGAAGGGGGGTATCAACTGTCGATGCCATTCGGAAAGTTTTGGAAGTTTATTGGACTGAGAGGAAAAAGGTAAATTTGTAATAATGGTTACGCTGGACATAAAGAACGCGTTTAACGAAGCCAGCTGGGAAAAGATAGTAAATGCGCTCCTAAACTTTAACATCAGCCCATACTTATCCAACATTATTAGGAGTTACCTGTCTAATAGAACGCTCATTATATCTCACTTGAAGACCTTGAAGCTATCCTGCGGTGTTCCTCAAGGGTCAGTCCTAGGGCTAACGTTATGGAATATCCTTTACAACAAAGTCCTCTGCTGCAGACTTCCTCCTGGCGCAGTCTCCATAGCATACGCAGACGATCTAACGTTAGTCATAAGCGACAACAACAGACTATACCTTAAGAACAAAGCAAATAGAACCCTAGCAACTATAGAAAAATGCCTGCATCGTTTAGGCTTGAGGCTTGCGAGGGAAAAAGTGAAGTGCTGATTCTATCGGGAAGGATTAAACTGAAATCCGTTAATGTCACTATAGGTGATGAACAAATTACTAGCGTTCGAGAGATTAAATATTTGGGGTGCTATATTGGACATAATTGCAATCTTGGTCTGCATATTGTAAAAAGGTTGAAAAAGCAGAAGCCTACTGCAAGGCGCTCAATAAACTATTCTTTAGCAAAGATATCATTAGGGCAAGTAAGCGGAAAATAATTATGCAAGTCGTGATTTCAACCATTCTATATGCGGCACCAGTCTGGGTGGACTGGCTAACACGTAGGAAATACGTTGAACTTCTGAGAAGAATACAGAGGAAAATGACTATAAACATTTGCAAGGCGTACCGCACTACGTCTACGGAAGCCTTACTTGTCATTGCGGCCACTATTCCTTTAAATTTGCTGGCGACAGAACGTTCGTACGAGGGGTGCAAACAAAAAGATCGGAAAAAGGAAGCCAGAGCTCAAACACTTTTAACGTGGGAAAACAGCTGGTCTCAGCACTCAACAACCGCACAGTGGACAAAAAGTTGATCCCGCAAATTATTCCATGGTACTCCAGGAAACACGGCGAAGTCAACTATTACCTGTCCCAATTCTTAAGTGGCCATGGATGCTTTAATGCTTACCTACACAGGTTCAAAAGAGACAAACACCCACATGCGACTACTGTATGGCTCCTGAAGATACCGTATATCACACTTTCTATGAATGCTCATTCTGGAGAAAACAAAGATTGCAAGCTGAACAGACAATCAACGCAACCCTTCTACCTAAAAATACTGTTGAGTATATGCTAGCCTCACAAGGGGGATGGGCAAGTATCAATAATATGGTTACACAAATAATCTCAACTAAAGAAACGAACAAAAGAGAAAGAAGTAACGATGATAATTAGAAGTTATAACGGGAACTTAGGCAACGATATAAATACCGGAAGAACCCAATTCAGATGTATATACCTAACTGAACAAACATAATTATAGTATGTAATAGAAAAAAATTTGAAATGTGCGCTACAAAGAGAATAAAATTAACATGCGATGTAGCAATAAGTATCACATTATTGTCAAAGTTGCAAATTTATGTATTTTTCTTTTTTTTTCTATATATAATAATTTAAGTTTAACATAGCATTAATAAGAAATTATATTATTAACTCTATAAACAATATTGCGTTGGAATTGTTATAAACACCTGTAATGTAAGACGAGGCCGTGACCCGGCGAAGAATACCGAAAGGTGATGCCACGGGTCATGGTTGACCGGGAAATGGGCCACTTGAGTCGACCAAGCCGATCGACCAACGTCCAAAAAAATGGGGTTGCGATGTCAACCTCACATTATAAACGTACTCAAAAACAAATTACGGTAGGTACCGGACCTTGCTAATTATTTAAATAGTTTCAAAGCGCACACGATTAAGCAAATACTTTGAAAGATTTTTCTAGTTTTTAGTTATAATCGATGCCAATTACAGAAATGCCAATAATTAGCCAACGATCTTTTAGATTATAGATACAGAGTCCAAATCAAATGCGTTGACCAAAAATACCAGATACGGATAAAGAAAGAAAAAATAACACTAAAAAAACACAAATTATTCTAAGTTGATTAATACAAAAAGATTACTAGAGTGGTGATTACTGTAACGAAATTATAATAGTCTACAACTTTCATATTATATTTAAAACAATTAAATTATTGTTTGTTGCAAATAAGTGAACGAATGGAAAATACCCATCGCGCGAATTGTTTGCTTGCCAATTATAGCGTTTTCTCAAATACATTTATTATTATTTAACATGTAACAGGGTGATTTTGTCTTCGGCCATTAATCTCAAACTTGTCCGAAAAAGACACTTCTTGGCTTTGATACACAAATAACTATTAATTTCTTAATAATGATTTAATTTATTTTTATGAACGGAATGTTGCACATAATAGTATTTTTTCTTCAAGCGACAATAAAACGTCATATTATTGAACTACTGGCAGACGCTAAAAATTATTTTTACTGTCTAGACATTAAAAGCAAAACAGTTATTTTGTTTCCACAACTATTTAGAGGTTGGTACCTCGGTTATGTCATATTATGAATGTAACAATAAAGTACCAACTTGATTCGTCGAGAATAAAAGTCACTATAAGACTCGAGAATCTCGAAAATTTGAAAATAACACATGAAAATTAGCAATAAACGCTTGAAAAAAATAATATATTTCACTTGGAGTTAAAATATAATTGTTTCGCTTAATTTGCTGTCTCGGCTAACACCTCGCCAGCAAACTTTTAAGCTCAACAATTATATTGTTTAACTCCTAGTAAAATAATCTACTATTACTTTACAAGTCCGAGCTGTGTTACGGAGGCGCGTAGGAGCCGAGTCAGGGAAATGAACGACTACTGTAACAACACCTAACGGACCTGTGACGTATGCTATTTTACTTTCTCCTGTTCTATTCACTCCTGTCTTTCTTTTTTAAAAAATATACCTAGAAGTGTTTATTAAACTACAAAAAAAAGTTGGCAATTTTAAATCATATTATCTTGGTTTCCATAGCTAAGTATGATTGTTACTTAAGTGTCACTGTCAAATAGATGAAATCCTAACAGTATCAGTTTCGGAAATTATGGAGGTTGCGAATGAGATTCTGACATCATAATATGGTTGCTAGGCAAGACACATTACGGCATCTGATACTGTAATGTTCCATTTACCAGCCGCAAATGAGTACACAGTAAGTTGATTTACAGGATAAAGTAAAAGAATCATATATCCTGCTTTTTTCTATAGTAATTATTTTGTAAACCAAATCGAATGCGCGTTTTTCATGCAATTACTAAATTACTTATTATTTCAGAGTAAATACATTTTTCTATAAGCAAGAAATATAGAAGATATCTAATCTTTGAAGTACGAAAAGTAGCAACTCAACACATATTATCTGTGTGTAAACAAGTACTTTATAAAAAAATTGGAAAACATAATTTTGAAGTGAATTAGCACTAATATATTTGTAATTCACCTATCAGTCAACTGCTATATTTCAACCTTCTAAGTACATACTTGTTATTATTTGCAACAAAAATATTTTTATATTTTTTATCACAAGTACCCAAAAATGTAAAAGCACTTAAGATTTCATTATGTGCGCAAAAAATAGAAATTATTCGACTTGAAAAATATGTAGGTGTCTATTAAGAGTGCTTGAACAAAATTGTTTCACAACATAAATATATAAAAAAAATGAAAATTATTATGACGTCATAGGCATTTCATTTCAATAATATTCGTTATTTATTGGCTAGTGTTCTCAGAAAAATTACTTTTCTACCTGTGAAAATAAACAATAATGACCATAATGAATAAACTTTAATCAAAAGAAATTATCCAAGTGTGAACGCGGTTTATACAAAATTTACGTTTTGCGTATGTGCAAGATTTATGTCAAAATGTTGAAACTGGTGAACACATCCGACGTATTTTATTTGCGTTTGTACTTAAAAGTTAATTTAAAACAGAACGCATGCGAAAAACAAATTAATGTAAACTTACAACTACCGTCTACCTTAGAAGACAGGTGAGTGACGTTTTATCTACTTTATTGGTTAACACCCCTTCAATTATTGTTTATTGCAGGCTCGAAAAATCTTTGGGCACCTTCACCGACTATGTTGTTTACTAAGTCCATGTACCAGGTTTATTGCATCAAACGCCACAAGTAAGTTTTTCACTTTCTCAATTTTATTTGACGTTAACAATTTTTATTTATTAATTTAGAATTTATTGTTATGTACGCTATTACTTCTAGCACGTGTTATGCTTCAAAATATTTGCAGTTTATTAGTTTATAACATGTAACTTCTATGCGTTGAATTCGTTACTCGACGTTTACTTTTTGTCGTTCCGCAATCTAAATTTTAATTCTTCAACCGTTTTCTCGTCGGTTGTATTTATAATATTGACCAAAGCATTCTTTAATCTTTTTTAATTTTAAAATTTTTGCGGCAAATCTGGGCACCACCAACTTCGGAATTTTGAATCTTAATTTGCTAATAATTGTCTTTTTATTATGATTAAACAATGCTTTCAATTTTTTTTTTATTTGGAAATACAACTTATATGTTTTTAATTGCTTCCTGATTAATGTATTTCCAAACTTCGTTCGCCGTGAAATTTGATGTTAGTTTTCTGTATTTTTTTTAATTTAAATCGGCGCAACTTATTTTCAAGATGTTGACCCCTAGAATCTATTACCTGTTCTTCTTACTTATAATTTGCGTAGGCTACATTACTGATTTTGTTGGTATTTACAGCAAATTGGATACTTCATCCCGAACTGAAGTTTTTACAACATTTTTGACAAATTACGTATCTGGAGGTTATTCTTTTGGTTTATGATGGACACTCATACCCTAATAGATTGAAAATGTCTAAGAAGGCTATTCACTTCAATGTTACACCTGTCGCACAAATCACTCGGACAGGTAAATTTTTACTCTTAACGCTAATATATTACATTTTTATTTACAGAGTTTAACTAAAGACATAATTTCTTTCTTTTTTAGACTTTATTATTCTGGATCTTAAATTACAATTATTTTTTTTATACTCAATTTCTTAAAACTGTATATTAAATTGGCAATTTAATTTTAAATCTCTCATTACTTATAAATATCCTTTCAACTGGGGTATGAAGCGCTTAATAATTGCACTATACTGCATAATTTTCATTAAAAATCACTATTTAAATTGTAATAATATTTATGATTTTAGTAGGTGTAAAATATATTACAGAATAAGGATCGAATTAATAGAGTTTCCTAATTCTCCACTCACACTCATAACCTACTTATCTTACCTTAACCTAACTGAACGTCAAGTTGACGTTTTAGTTTAAATAATTTTCTTCTCTAAACAATATTTTTGACATATTCATGCGTAACTTTATTTTTAGGTTTGAATATCGATTATGTCAAAAATATTGTTTGTAGAACAAAAATTATACCAAACAATTATGACGCCAACTTGACGTTCAGTTAGGTTAAGGTAGGATAAGTAGGGTATAAGTGTGATTAAAGAATTAGGAAACTCTCCGAGTTTGACTTTCTTATGAAATCAAATTTAGTCCTTAATTCACATTTTCAGTACCAAAAAAAGTTTAAGCTTAATTTTTTACTTTTGATTGCTTTTGTTTGTCGATTAGAGGTTCTGGTGGAAAAATTGATTCAAAACCAAGCCGCACCAAAAGCCGCCAAATTTATACAAAATCGGAACGTATTTCTGAGTTTACGCCGAAAATCCCAATCTTAGTTCTGTAAAGTGAATTAAAAAAATTAAACAGTTAGCATAGATTAGTATAAACCAACCATGATATTCTTAATGTAAAATCATTTAGGTGACCTTACTCGACGTTGGTACAATAATCGATCTTCTTATCAATTTACGTGGCCCGAATGGAATCAATTAATTTTTACGTCATTTTCTGATTATAAGGATTTTGCTACTACTCTCCGCCACCTGGTGAATAACTTAAAGGTATCTAAAAATTCTTGAGAGCGGTACTATTTTGATAAAATGGATTTATTCGATGCTTGCGACATTACCGGTAACAGAGCAGTGTACTGCATAATTGATGGAATTAGGGTTCCGAAGATACGAACTGGGGTCAAGGAAATACAATAGTCCTAATGTCTTTTACCCCAAATATTTATCCATTTTAAAACCAGAAAACGATCCAGTTTTACAGATGACGAAAAGTTCGTTTAAGAGGCAGCTCAACAAAAGATTGGGTAGTGCTCCGTCCAAGAAAAATGACAAGCTTGTTAGAAAGAAAGCGCAGAAATGTTATAATTGTAAGAAACTTGAATACTTCGCAAATAAATGTCCTAATTCAAAAGTTGAGTGTTTAAACTTTTGAAGACTAGGTCATCTAATGAAAGATTGCCGACAATTAATAAAGAATCGGGTTGTTGAAAGCAGTTTCTGTTCATCTGACGGGCATATGTAAATTCTGGCAGTGGAAAGGACAACGCCAAATCTTTAGAATTAAAATTATTTGCGTGTAATCAAATTGTTACTGAGTATGTTGCTTCTGTCACAAAAGTTTTAGGTAAGACCAAGGTTGGACTAAGGTAGACGTGGAGGCCAAAGTGGAAGATTTAGTTTTCCCGAATACAGCTCAAAACACCCCCATGTTGATGAATCAAGCTTTTCTTAAACAACCTTCAGTGACAATAGTTGTTTCTGGTGACAGCGAAGATACTGAACCGAAATGATAATTTGAATGTTGGATTGAGTGTCAAACCAAGGAAGATGCTCTTATGGGCAAAACAATTTTTGATAATAATCCCGAACACTACCGCAACGTAATCACTATGCAAATAATGTTTACATAAAAGGAGCTCTGCGACCGACTACCTGGGAGTGAGCACTTCTTAAGCGAGTGGATTATTGATTCAGTAGATGCTACATTGCTATAAATCACATCTGTTTAAACGGGAGAATCGAGTGTACGTATAACAAGAAAACAGAAAGCAAAATGCCAGGTTACATGCACCCAATTAATAATTAGTTTCTTGGATAGCATGGTAGAAAACGTTGGAGTACCACAAAGAATTGTGTCAGACCGACGTAGTTGTTTCACGAGCAAACAGTTTGCAGAATATAGTAAAAACTTTAACATTAAGCACGTGTTAAACGCAACAGCTACCCCAAGGGCGAATAATCAGGTTGAGCTATACAATCAAACCATATTGTTTTTTCGTCATCTACGGAGAGATGGGACGAGAAAGTGGCGACTGTGGGATGGAAATTGAATTCTACAACTAATTAGTCCACAGGTAAATCACCGTACGAGTTGCTATTCAGAAACTAACTACGAGGAATGGGAGATGCAGACCTGTTAAATAAGATAAGATTTAAAATAAATGTTGATAGAGAATTGCGTGTTGCCAGAGCTAATGCAAAAACTTGCACTGACGTTTCCCAAGACAAATAAAAAGCTTTGTTTGATGAAAGGCGTCACGCAGGACAAAAGTTCAAAGTACATTCGTAGCTAGCAATCAAGGCTAAAGTAAAAGTTTTATGCCTAAATATAGCGGACCGTTTGTAATCACCAAGGTTTTAGACCACGATTGATATGTGGTGGAAGACGCTCCTGCATTATCTCGATTCCAAAAATGTATAAGGGTATCGTTTTTCTTGATAAGTTGAAACCTTTTGGTGTGATGGTTAACTCAGAATCTGAGAAGGACTCTGTAACTGCTACTGATGAGGCCCTTGACTAGACCAAAGTTGAGTCTAAGAGGTAAGGTCCCCACAGGTATAGGGGATAATAATTTAAGTTAAGGTAGGACACTAACGCATACCTTTAAGACTCACATAAATAGTTTGTTAATTAATTTATAGTAGTGATTGCAGGAGAAACAAGCGACCTCTCCACGAAGACGGGTACACACGAACGAACAGCAAGAATACGACAGTCACCATTTGGTGTATGTATTTTAATTATTTTTGGGTAATAAAATTCGGTTTATTAGAATTTCTAAATTTTGAAATTTTAAAGTTGATCCATAAATAAGCAAGTTATGAATGAAAATGCGTGTAACACCTATAATTAAAGAAAACTTAAATAACCTCAAAACAAAAAAATCACGTTTAAAATTTTGTGTGGTTTTGTTTGTAGAGTGCTATTAACAATGAATTAGTTTTTTTTGTTACAATACAAAAGACAAAATTTTTTCAAACTTACTCCCTTTCTAGCTTTCTTCTTAGAATCTCGCTATATACTTTGTATCCTACGTTCCTTAATTATCCATCTGTAGTTTTTAATTTCTCTCCCATCTCCTCTTTTGTAAATTGGACATATTATTGTGTCTCTCTACTGTTGAAGTAGTCCTTTCCCACTACATATCCTTTTGTATGTTTTTCTCATTCCTCTCTTCTGTGAATCACCACTGCTCCAAAGTTAATTTTAGCGGCTGGTCATCCGCTTCCTTTTACTCCCTTACCCTAAAACTTTCCACGTTTTTCAAGCATTTTTTATTCACTATAAACGTAAACTGCCTTTTTCCCCTTTCCTTTATGTTGCCGTTTACTATAGTCCATCCTTTTTCTTTACCTAACTCTAGCAATTTTTTCTCTGCTTATTTATTTTCTCGTCCTTAGATCTCTTCTTTTTTAGTCTTTTATTTACCATCATTCCTACCTCCTTCCCAATTCTTGCACTAAAATTTTCCCTACGCTTATTATTAGCCTTTCTTCTTCATTCTTCTATTTCTCTTATTGTTGTTTGTTGTATTTTCCATATACTGTTTATCACATACCTCTCCCCTACTTTGACCTTTTTTGTATGTCACGTCAATATCATTAATTTTAAATCGCCCTGTATAAAATAAATCAAATTTATTTAAATAGCTGTTAAATACAAGATTTTAGAAAACTGCATCTAAAATTTCAGCTTTATACGGGTTCAAATAGCAGCTAAATTTAAATTTTGGTGTGATCATATTTTGAAAAAAAATTATTATCTCAAAACCGGTGTAGATAGGTATAGGAAACTATTAAAAAAAAATTATCAGTAAGCAATTGCAATTCTAAAAATTGAATAAAATATAAGGTGTTTTATTTAAAATTAACAAGTTGTTACTACTTTTGAGTAAAAGCTGCAACACCGTCAAAATGAAAATATTTTAGAAAGATAGATCGTGTCTATTTACGGCAATAGCCAAATTTTCCATAAACGTCTAACCTACCATCGACCATCAATGACCCTATACATTTGATTTAGCTTTATAGCTAATATCGTATGCAAAACAAGAAACTAGTAATTAAATAAAAAAAACTTTATAAATATGTTACACTTTCAATACAAACAAGGTAATACTTTACAAAATTTTCCAAATTTTTATTTGTATTATTTTATTCCGTAATCCAATTTGATTATTAATACAAATTAAATAAGTATAAAACAAACAAATGTTTTAAGTACAAGATCGGTCAAGACATTTTACTTGGCTAGTTTAAACATTCACGGTGAACATATTGCGGTTCAGTAATTAATAGATATTTCTAACTGCCGATCAAAATGAAAAGATATTACTAAAGCGCTACCGTATCTTGATATAAAATAATATAAATTTAATCCAAACACAGATAAGAAAAAAAGTACGAATTTCTTACTATAGGAGCACTATGTGAGGATAAATTCTTTCCACACAAAAAATAAAAATAATTTATTAGTTTAAAAATTACAAAAAGAAATATAACAGGCTAAACATATTGACTTTATTTAATAATTTGTACGATACTACACATACAAAAAAAATATAGGATTTATTTTACTTATCTGTGTGGTCGTAGTTGTACTTTGGATAACGCCGGTACGAGTGACTTCGTCGGATTTTATTTGGTTTTTTTTCCTTTTGCAATGATAGGATGGAAGTAGCCTCATTAACAAGACGGTGCTAAGATAAAACCAAAGTTTTCTAAAAAAGTCAGTTTTTTCCGAAGTACATAGACTGATTACCAACAAAATATAAATTTTCCGAGGCGAACGTAGTTATTCATACGCAAAGGTCAAAATAAAAAAAAACTGTTTAGAAAATCTATGAAAAAGAATTAAGACGGTTTAACGTGTCGTAATGTGTAACATGAAAATGAAGAACCGATCACGCATTAGTACTCCTAATAAATATTCTTCCAAAATTTGTTGTTACAGTTGTTATAATTTTTTTTGTATATCGCTAAAACTATCGTAGTTTTTTCTTCGAAAATTATTTAAAAATGATTTCCACATGGTCTTGTATATAGTAGTACACTTATGAAATTTAAAACTTGGACACCACAATTTCTGTAAACAAAAGTTTGCACATTGTGAAGCGGGCTTAAGGGTATCATTTACAATTCTAACAGCAGGTAGTCTCAGCAGGGGTTATTTTATAAAAGGACTGTAGAATGAATTATTACACCAAGCGCGTTTTAGAAAATAGGTAATTTACGTTGCTTACTTAATTTTTTCCTTTAAAGAATATATTTGAAGGTATCGCTAATTAAACACCATAGCTCGATTAATTTTCGAATCGAATTTACAAAATAAAATTAGAAATAATTTTGATTTAAAAAACGTCTACAAGCAATAACTTTTAAATTAAATCAAAAAACTAAACATGGTTATTTGGGTTGACTGATTATTACTTATTTTTAAATAAATCTAACCTACTAATTATTGTAAGTTATTAAAAAAATCATTAAACTCTCTATTCATAATATTTAGTCCTTACAAAATGTATATTTTATGACGTTTCATTTTTTCTGTAGTTAATATAAAAACTGAAAATAACTAACATAACGTTAAGTCGTTAATTATAGTTACATAACTCTCCTTTCATAAGATATAGTTCATATTAATATGCTTATTGTAAAGCTTCGTACACACCTGAACAACAAAAAACCGAGGAACAAACAGAACAACGAACCGAACGGCAATCGGAACATTAATTTGGACGGTGCTACGTACGAAATTTATAACAGATTCGCAAGTCCTGATTGTTTCACAAACGGTTTGCGGAGTTCCCGCAAAAAAATGCGCGCGATTGCGTTTGCAGGTTTAGACGAATCTAAACAAAACTGCGAACAAACTTATGCAGGAGAATTAAATTATTTATTTTGTGTCCTCCTTTTTGTGGGTTTGTTGTGTTTTAGGTAATATTATGGAGTTGACAGAAGAAAAATGTTTTAAATTAATCAGTGTTTAAAAATGCAAAAAAAAAATGATGTCCCTATTAGCATCATTTGGGCGGGAAATTTCAAAAAAAAAAAGCGAAGTAAATTATATTTTTTACTCTTCTTTGTGCGCAAAAATTTGGTAGGCACTATCTTCTTGTTTTCCGCAATTTTCTCTTCTCAATAATAAATATATATGAACTGAAAACTACTGAAAATAATTATGGGAACAGCACAAACGTTCCGTTTGTTGTTCGGATTGTGGAAATCATAAAAGATCGTTTGTCGTTCTGTTTGACTTTCGGTTCGTTGTTATGTTTGTTGCTCGGTTTGTTGTTCAGGTGTGTACGAAGCTTTACAACTTCAGCAACAATTTTTGGCGAATAAAGATTACTTTGTGATGTAATATTAGAAACACAAATTTATATCATATCAAATTTATGACAACTTAAAAACCACGTGTATGTTATTGCTAAGAAATTATTAAGGAAAAAGCGCAATTGCAGTGTAAATATTTATAATTAGATATTATCGAAAGTTTATAAGTCCTCTATTGTAATCTTAATACTTAAAAAAAAATCCTTTCCATTAGCATTATAAGGAAATGGCTTTTACTTTATGAATAAGTTTTAATAACAATAGAATATCCTTGCTTGTTTAATTTACATCCTTTGAGTCATATTGCTCTTAGGGTTGTTACATTGGTCATTAGAAGTATGTAATAAATATACAATTACCTACTATTTGAGAAGGGTTAGTGTGAATCAATAAATAAAGTAAGAAATGTAAATTTCATTTTAGTTTAAAATTTCAAGTGTTGTGAAAATGCCACCTCATCTCGGTGCTGATTTGAAAGCGCGGATTGTTTCGGAATTAGCGGCGGGCCGTAGCGTGCGTGAAATTTCACGTATGTTAGATATACCAAAAAGCACCGTAGGGCATTACCGAGTAAAATGGAATCTTGAACACACTTTGGAAAGAGCCATCGGAAGTGGTAGACCTAAAGTATCTACACGTGCTCAAGATCTCAAGTTGTTTCATTACGTAACAGAACAACCATTTGCTACATACTCCAGGGCTATAGCAGATACACATTTTCCCGGATGCCGTATAACTGCACAAAAAGATTAAAGGAGATGGGAATAAAGAAGTATAATGCTGC
Organism: Abscondita cerata; assembly: GCA_030710515.1. Classification (NCBI taxonomy): domain Eukaryota; kingdom Metazoa; phylum Arthropoda; class Insecta; order Coleoptera; family Lampyridae; genus Abscondita; species Abscondita cerata. The sequence goes on from JALBCR010002847.1 coordinate 44,392, forward strand.
TGCGAAAGAAGTTCTCAGTGACGAAAATATGAGACGTCGTCTGTAATTTGCAAGGCGATATGTGAAAGAACCTTTAGAATTTTGGAATCGAGTGATTTTTAGCGACGAAAAAACGTTCAATAGCCGCAACGATGGACCACTAAAAGTTTTTAAAATGGAAGGAACTCGTTACGAAAATAATCACATATGTTCTAAAAATCGAAGTGGTTATTTTTCTGTGAATGTGGGGTTGGGTTAGCGCGCGGGGTCCAGGAGTTTTTGGCTATCGATGGACGTATTGATTCTGCTGCGTATTTAGATATTTTGAAACTATTATGAAACCTTCAGTCGAAGTGTTTTATCCAGACGAAGATTATATTTTCCAACAAGTAAGTATTCTTATTTCACTATACTTTCTCCAAAAAATAGTTCGGGATCTGTTGATTTAACATTTTCATAATGTATTTTTGTTGTTAAAGGACAACGCCCATATTCATACTTCGCGGGTTGTGCGCAATTGGATACGAGAAAATAACTTGGAGCTGTTACCCTGGCCAGCAAAAAGCCCAGATTTTAACATTATCGAAAATGTTTGGGCTCGAATACTTGCTGTTATCCGAAGACAACAAGGGCCAAATTTTATACCAGTAAACCGTAATGCACTAATTGCAGCCATTGATACCGCATGGGAAACGATTAATATTAATTATATTGATACCTTGATAGCGTCAATGAGCAGACGCCTCCAAGAATGTATCAATAATAATGGAGGTCACACCCATTATTGATTTCTTATATTTATTTATATAGTAATACCTTTATTTAAAAAAAAAGTTTTCATTTAATTTTAAACTATAACTTGGTATCTTAATTATAATTATGTAATAAATTCTTGTCAAAAAACTAAATATATACGTTGACAATAAGAATTGCCTTAGTTTTTATTTTCACTTTTATATTAACTACAGAAAAAATGAAACGTCATAAAATATACATTTTGTAAGGACTAAATATTATGAATAGAGAGTTTAATGATTTTTTTTAATAACTTACAATAATTAGTAGGTTAGATTTATTTAAAAATAAGTAATAATCAGTCAACCCAAATAACCATGTTTAGTTTTTGATTTAATTTAAAAGTTATTGCTTGTAGACGTTTTTAAATCAAAATTATTTCTAATTTTATTTTGTAAACATTTCCTAAACAAAATTTTGATTCGATAATTAATCGAGCTATGGTGTTTAATTAGCGATACCTTCAAATATATTCTTTAAAGAAAAAATTAAGTAAGCAACGTAAATTACCTATTTTCTAAAAGTTTATTCATTCTACAGTCCTTCTATAAGATAACCTCTGCTGAGACTACCTGCTGTTACAATTGTAAATGATACCCTTGAGCCCGTTTCACAATGTGCAAACTTTTGTTTACAGAAATTGTGGTGTCCAAGTTTTAAATTTCATGAGTGTACATTCAACACACGGATCAATATGATAGTGTGGTGTTTTCTCCAGAATCAAATTCTAAAAACTGTAACAAAATTGAAGTGGAAAGAGTCGATGAAGCAGGTGTTAGCAAACAACAAAATATTATTGTGCCCGATCAATCACTTCCACCGATTTATATTTCGGCTAGTAAAACTTCAACGGTGACTGTTAAAATATACAGTCACTGCCATATAAGTGAAAAATAAATAGGATGCGTGCAAAAATATGGAATTTATTATAAAAAAGTCACAAATTTATGGATTAGTGCATTCATAGTTGTTCGGTTAAATTAGGTTAGGATCTTCATTTTTTTTTAACTTTTGTTTTTTGCTTGTTACTATGGCGTGTTAGGTTTTTCTGTTACTGTTCATTGTTAAGTTTACCTGTTTTATGTTTGTTGTCAAGTTTATAACTACCACTAGCCAAAAAATTTAATTTTTGTGGATATTGTTCATTCATTAAAATAAAACATACTCACTCCAAAATTATTCCGCCATAATTTTCCTTGTAGAGAGATTTAAAGTAAATAATTAATTCCTTAAAAATTAGCATGTGTTTCACAAATGACATAACAAATAACGTTACCACAGAAAAATAATCTATTTTTCTGTGACATTACAGTAATAGAGATCAGTGAACATTACATTTTCAACCATTACCAACTTCAAAAAAAGGAATCATCAAAAATAATAACGCTAATGTAAAGTTTGTGTAACTACTTTTTGCAAAATAGTGTCACAAAATCGTCATTGTATACGCGAAATAGAAAACACATTTATTAGTGATAATGTATATTATGTTGTGCCTTGTCAATTTAGATATTATTATTTGTTTTGTTGTATTTTACATGGTACTCACCGGAACATTTTTTTTAGTCTCTCCTCTACGAGTTTGTGTGTTTTACTTTTTTACGATATACGACTTAAAGATATTTCACTAGGTGGCGCCCACTGTCGCATTAGAATCTTTCACAAACTTTTTTCAATACTTTCCTGCGACTTACTCTACGAAAACGAGCTACGGGTATTTTATTTATAAATGAATATCGACATAACAAATTTGTAATAACACACAAAAACTCCTTAATAATATTACAGCAAAATTTTTGTTCATATCAAAATGTTTCGTAAATGTTCGACAATTACGATTATTTATTTTCGTGTTTTTCTGGAGTGTCTATCTTTAAATTATTAAACAGGCGGTAATAATTTAAGACAAACATTGGTAGCGTATTTCTAGAATTGCTAAAAAAACGTGGAAATAGGTTTCCTTTTTTCAATCGATGGTTGAAAAACAATGTCTGTCTAATATTTTAGAAAATTTGGTAATATAAAGACATAACTGCGGAAAAACACAAGGATACATGAAAGCACAGGTGCACACAGTCAATGAGAAGAGGTCGATTTTTTATCTCCAGTTTTTTACTGCCTGCTTCTTACTTAAATCATAAAAATTGCTCGAACTTTAAAATTAATTGAAAAACAAACACGAAAATTGTTTTAATAGAATGACAAAATTTAAACGATTATTAATATTTTGCAACCAATGGTAAAGATTAAAAATTAATCAAGCGGATGAGTGCAGGTACTTGAAAAAAATTTACAATATGATTGCAACAATAATTTTGTTTTTTCACCTCTGCGTTCCATCGTAAATGTTTACAAAAAAATTTTGTTTGCGAAACGAATTTTAGAAATAAGGGCGGATGACGTACTTATAGTGAAAAATGTTTATAAAGTCACGAACATTCTGTTATACGCGTTCCTAGGTCGCATCTATAGTAAGACGTTAGTATATAGGAAAAGTGATAAGACAAGGTTGTCGAACACATCTGGCGAATTTAATATCGGATAGAATGCATGGTAACCTTAATTTGTTGGTGTACTTATCAGAATGACGCACACGGAATTAAACTTTGGTCTGCTCCTATCACGAGTACTAGAAGTGTTACGACATAAAAAATTAGAAAGGTATCATTTAATAATAAACTTTTATGAAATCGGCTTAAAAGTTCTCAGGTAGTTGTGCAACCAGATAATGCTTACAATTATTCACAAAACAGATCATTAAGTTCAAGTTGAAGTTAGCACAGCTATTGTAGCAGACGCAGCTACAACTCTGTGCATATTTGTGGCTTTATAGCGGGTTTGATGGCAGCAGGCGGCCGGTGACGCGCCGTGACACGCTCATTTGCATTGAAATGTCCCCCAATTCATGTAGAACGCTCCCCCGTATCCTGCGGCCTACTGAGAACTTATGTTCCTGCTAGGATTCTTGCTTTCGCCTTGTTTCCTCCTTCAAAATTACCACATAAAACTAAGACAAAAACCTTGTTCTACCTAATCTGGATTTATTTTTAATTTTTAATCAAAATCGTTTCTCTTCGTTTTTATTTACGCAACTTGTTCCCTTGATGTCTATTATTTTACGGATTGCGAGCAAAAAGCTCGGATCTCAGACGGCATAAAAACTTTGATAATTTAAGTATATTACGAAACGTAACAACATTTCATACATAAAATTAATAATTAAATTCTTTAGTCGCGTTCATACTCTGTACTATATTTCAAGACACCAAGATTAAAATAAGGTTACATTGTGAAATAAAATTTGTATATTTGTCGCTAACAACAAAATATGAGATTTTTATAACTGTCCAAATTATTTGGCGCCGCCAATTTTTCCATTCTTAAATACACACTTATGGCTCTATTTTAAAATATTTCCGTTAATCTTAAAGGAACTTGAAAAATTAAGCTACCAATTAGATTTACAAATTTGACATGTATCCATAGACACCACTGATTTAAAATTTTATAAAAATTGTTTATTTAATAGGACCCATAACCTACAAAAATTTATAAAATGATTGTTGACAGTGGCAAATTAAATGCTTTAATCTTGTTTGCTTACAATTGTAAGATTGAACTTTGTGCCAATAACATTGTTACAAGAATTTCTTTCGTAATAACTATTAAATATTCCTTTCATAATATCAATAACTTTTTGTTAATTATTTATAATTACTTTGTGTTGGGGCGTATCCAGGGCGTGGTTAATAATAACTGCACTATTAAAGCAATTAACTTTAATTAAAGATACATCCAACAAATAAAGTATTGTAGGCGTAAACACTCTAAAATGTCCTAGTCACTAATACTGTAAAGCTGTAGGAAGATCCCTAGGAGATGCTACCCTTTAGCTCGCTGTTGCGGTACAGATCGTAGGATGCCTTCAGTGGTAGTTTGGTCTATTATAAGAACGCGTCTGGCTGTGGAATCATGCGGGAGAAATAACCGAGCGCGCCCTCTGATTTGCGCGTGGGTGTATTTTGTGTAGGGTGCACGTTGCACCCTCTCTTGTGATTGTGGCGTTGTCGTGGTGCTTACCCGTGCTACCACGTGTTTCCGTTTACCGTTATTGTTGTGCTACAGACTCCCCCTCTGAACCCCATAGGCGTCCCGACGTAGGGTTCAGAAGAGTGTGTTTCTTTAGGGGTCTGCCTCTTCGCCGTATGGGGCGTGTTGCCTGGGGAAGATTGTTTTCTTCTCCCTTGTAAGGTGTCAGCATTGAGGTATGGTATTTTCCCAACGGTATTGTTGGGTTTTCGTGTGCTGCAACTTCATACGTTGTAGGCGATATTTGGGTTAATATTCTGTATGGACCGTCTCTTCGTGGTTCGAATTTTGCTGTAGTCTTTTAGCTGCGTTGCTAAGGAGGTGAGTGTTGACCCATACTGCGTCGCCTGGTAGGTATGCTGGAGTGTCGCGTCTTCCTTGGTCTCTTGTGACTTTTGCCCTATCTTGGGCTGCTTCGTTGTTTTCCCTTGCCTTTCTGAGGGTGTCAGTGATCCTCAGTAGATAAGGAGTTATGGTTGGTACGAATGTGTCCCTTTCGATTATCGCCCTTTGCTCTCTTGTTACGTCGTCCGTGGTTCTTAACTCTCTTCCAAAAGTTAAGTAGGCGGCCGTGTAGCCTGTGCTTCGACACTGGGCTGTATTGATTGCAAACCGTATTGCGGGTAATTTTTCTGCCCAACTGTCATGGGAGCGCTGTACCAGTATTGCCAGTTGAGGTTTCAGATCTCTGTTTTTGCGTTCTACGGGGTTTGACTGTGGATGGTACGCTGGTGTTAGGCTTTGATGGATATCTAAGCAGTGTGTGATGTGCTGCATTACTCCACTGACGAACTGCGTGCCGTTGTCGCTGCGGATACTTCTCGGTGTGCCTTACCTTAGGAAAATTTCGCTTATGAGTGTCTGTGCACATGTTTCAGCGTTTGCTGTTACGATTGCAAAGAGTTCCACCCATCTCGATGTCGTGTCTTCCGTTATGAGAATCCATTTCTCGCCGGTGGGAGCTTCTGGAAATGGGCCAAATAAGTCAATGGCCAGGGTTTCGAAGCGCTGTGATGGGGCTGGTGTTTGTGTAAGACCAGCTGGTTTTGGTTGTTGGCCTTAAACCTCTGACATTCGAGACAGGTCTTTACGTGGTTGGCGATTTGCTTCCTCATGCCTGTCCAGTAGTATCGAGTGGCAATCCGCTGGAAAGTTTTCTCTTCACCGAAGTGACCTGCTGTTGGAGCGTCATGATATTCTTTTAATATGGCGTCTCGTTCATGTGCTGGGATTACTTGTTGTGCTTCCTCGCTGTCGGATTCTGGGGCGTACCGGTATAGGACTCCGTTTGACATTAGGTAGCCTCTGTTTGTCCAGCACGCGAAATCTATCTGAGAAAATCCTGGTTGCTCGAGGCAGTCAATATTTTTTTTTAATTCAGGGTCTCGACGCTGCTCATTTCTGATGTCGAGACCAGATCGTGTTGGAATGTTGATAGATATCATGCACGCCATGCATTCTCCCTCCTGTGGGTGGGGACAAGGTAGTCGTGACAGTGTGTCTGCTACTACGTTGACTTTCCCTGGTGTATATTTGTACGTTATGTCGTAAGCTTGTAGAGCGAGAGCCCAGCGAGCTAGTCGACCCGTGGGAGACTTTATGGATAGGAGTCACTGTAAGGGTTGGTGATCCGTCATGATGCTCACGGGGTTTCCTTCTAAGTATCCCTGAACTTGTTGGTAACCCATACGATTGCTAGAGCTTCCCGCTCTGTTGTTGAGTAATTCCTTTCGGCTGGGAGGAGGAGGCGGCTTGCGTATTCGACTGGTCATTCATCCACACCTTCTCCTTGACTTAATACTGCTCCAACAGCGTAACCGCTGGCGTCTGTGCGTAGTATGAACGGTAGCGACAGGTCCGCCTGTCGCAGAATTAGTGCGGACGTAAGCAGTGTCTTGAGGAGGTCGAACGCGACGGATTGGTCTGGTCCCCAGATCCATGAAGCGTTCTTCTTTAATAAGGTTGATAGTGGTCTTGAAATTTCCGCAAAGTTGGGAATAAACCGTCTGTACCATGAGCACGTTTGTAGATAGGACATTAAGTGTTTCAACGTCGTCGGTGCTGGTAGGTTTGTGATAGCGGCTGTCTTTTCGGGGTCCACCTGAATACCCTCTGGCGTAATGTAATGTCCTAGATACTTAACTTTGCTACACCCAAAAGTGCACTTGGATCTTCGCACATGTAGCTTGTATTTTCGCAGATGTTCCAATACGGTGTGCAGATCTCGGACGTGGTCCGCACTTCATTGTTCGGTTTAGGCACGATCACTACTGGAGCTGCCCACGGAGAGTCACATTCCTCGATGATCTGCATGCTCACCATCTTGTCTATTTCTCTGCGTAGCACCGCTTTCTTTTGTTCGGGTAACCGATAAGAAGGCGTTGCTATGGGTTGGTGTTCACCGGTTTCAATGCGATGTTCCCCATATAGGGTGGCTTCTTCTGAGATGCAAAAAACAGAAATCAAATTAATATTCTTTTAAAATTCAATTGTACAAACCAACCTAATACAATGAGTACGGCAATACATATTACGACGGGCATCGGTACGGATGTTTTAGCATTACTTTTATTTATTAAATCACGTTAAATAAATTGTAATTGAGCGTAGTTAAGTGTGTACAAAAGTTTATCAGTTATAATCGTGTGTGTAAATTGTTAAATGAACTTCATTTTATTCAATTTGAATGAAGTGATAAAACTAACAACGACTTATTTATAATGTATAGTAAATCCTTGATATCAATTATTTTCGAATAACAAAATTTTAAATGCATTAAACAAACTGTTTTTAAATAATGTTTCCTTCTGCTAAAGAAAAAATGTAGACACAGAATTCAAAACTAATGTGGATGAATCGCATCAATTTAATATGACACAACAACAAAGTGTTAACATCTGTGGTAACTACCTGGAAGACATATCTTGTACGACTGAAATAGAAAAGTCAATGAAAAGATGGGCAAACTAAGAATTCGACAAAAGAAAAATCTCAAGAGCTAAAATTGAAGCTAGAACTGAAACATTACAGCATTTCTTAAACATAGAGAATCCTAAAATACTTAAATATAGCTGCCATCAAACCAAAGCAAGAGCCTTCTTATGCAGAAGTAATTAGAATGCCGAATCAAAATAATAACTTATCGCTTCTCAACAAATTGCATGCTAAAAACTTCAATCAAAAGAGCAAATACTAATTATCAAACCTAAGAAAATAGTAACTAATGAAAAAGAAGAAAGTCTCAAAATAAAAGAAATTCTAAAATCTAAAGTACCTGAACAACATAAACTAAAAGTGAAAAAATCAACAAATATTAGGGGAGGCGGTCTTCTTTTGATCATGGACTCAGCGGCAGAAAAAAATAAAATATTAGTCAGTAACGCATTTGATGTAGAAAACTATAACATCAGCTAACCAAGAAAAAACAAGTCTAAGGTTATATTATATGGTGTACCAGTCACACTATCACCACAAGAACTTTCTGAATGTGTTTTCTTAAAAAATGGTGACACTTTAAATCTGTCCGAGACGGAGTTTTATGAGGGATTCCAACCAAAATTCAAAGTCGGTTCCCGCAATAGTACATTGGGTAATTGAGTGTGATTCAAAAATTAGAAAAGCACTTATTTTAAAAAGTAAGGTATATATAGAGTTAACCTCCTGCAAAGCAAATGACTACATTGTAGGATCTAGATGTTTCAAAAGCCAACAATATGGTCATTAGGGTGGGTCGAAAAAATTTTTTTCCGAATTTTGATTTGTATTAGTGGGGAAAACATGACCTGGGTAGAGACTTAAAAACGTATATATTTATTTTTTATTAATATTAACATTAATTACACGCGCATGACGTTTGAAAATCCGAAAAAAATGTTAAAATTTGATTTATTTTATCAGAGTTTATTGTATAAACTACAAGGCGTAAAATAATATAGCATTCTTATAAACAGAGATACACGTAATACAAATAATAATCAAACCAAAATATTAGAATAATTGTGCCTATAGTGCGGGGGGAGGAGTGGGAAAAGAGGGCGTAGCCTGTCGATCACGCGTCATTGTCTCAGTACGCCTAATTAGTTCCGGGAGAAAGGTCGCACGCATTTATCTATTTTTTCGCTATTTTAATAAGATTTTGTTAGTTTTGTGACGTTGTGCATCATGGAGATTTCAAATAATACCCGAAAATCCACAAGTTGTCCCATTTTTGGAGCTCCGGAAGAAATTAACGAAAATCAATTACCCACTTACAAACAAGTTATGAAATATTACAATTTAGTAAGATATCAGCTTAAACTTGAGAACAATTCAAAAAAGAGCCATCCATTAATGAGATATCTGAAAAAGTGTCATCTAAAGTTGAATATTTGTGGAGAAAAGCGTCTATTCCTACTGTATCTCATAATCGTGTGATGCAATTAATTAAAAGTTACCACGCGAAGTGTAAAAATTTATTAAAATCTTTGAAGCGTTTGTCAGAAGAAAAGATTCAAGATTTTCATAGAAATTCCGAAAGACTGTTTGATTTAAGTTCATGTAAGTGTAAAGATTTAGAGTTATGCAAATGTTCCAAAGACCAAAAGATTCCTAAGGAAGAACGAGCTTTTTTAATAGATCAGAGAACAGAGAAAAAAATGATTATAGGAACTGTTGATTTATTGACAAGTAAAAGGAAAAAAAAACTGAGTGATAGAAAAATTAAGCTTAAATTCTATTACGATTCTAGCGTTTGTGAACCGGGCCTTTCTCATGAAAATCCTAATACCTCTATAACGTCTGAAAGTAGCGATGAAGAACAAACTTTGCCCTCGCCCTCAAGTTCATCAAAACCAGCATCAAAAAAAACGTAAAATAGCATCTCTCAAGAATTTGTCAGCTATCTGTGACCGATACGGGTTATCCGACAGAGCAGCTGCTGCTGTCGCTTCTGCTGTTTTGCAAGATGTGAAAATCAACAACGAAGTAATCGATAAGTCGAAATTGCGACGAGCGAGACAAAAATTACGGAAAGAAACCTTATCTCACGGCCAACTAGATATTATTCCTGCCTTATTTTTGATGGACGAAAAGACAAGACCCTGAAAATTGTTATGAAAGGGGAAAAAATACCGCTCAACATCCGTGGAAGAACATATTTCAATAATTAAAGAACCGGGATCGGATATGCCGTCCCAAGCCATGGAACTGCAAAAGGGCTGGAGTCTGCTATCTTTCAAACAGTAACAGGTCAACTGAATATGTCTCTAGAGGATACTCTTGCCATAGGTTGTGATGGGACGGTAACCAATACGGGCAAATACGGCGGAGTCATACGGCTCTTAGAAAAGCGTTTACACCGACCACTTCAATGGATCATATGCCTTTTGCACTTAAATGAACTGCCCTTAAGACATTTATTTGGAAAACTTGATGGCACCACAACAGGACCTAATACTTATTCAGGTGCTATCGGAAAGTTATTAGATGATTGCGAGAAGCGCTCCGTTGTCGTGTTTGAAAAGATAGACGGTATGTTACCAAACATTTTAAATGTAAAAGACCTCAGTTCTGATCAACGTTACCTTTATGATATCACATCTGCCGTCATAAGTGGTAAGTGCTCTTCTGATTTGTCTAATCGCTCTCCGGGAAGAATGTCACATGCCAGGTGGCTAACAAAGACCAACAGGATTTTGCGCTTATATGTGTCTACCGAGATACCCACAAACGAATTGAAACAACTCGCTACTTTTGCAGTTAAAGTATATGCTCCTATTTGGTTCGAAATCAAATCAAATCCGACATGTAAAGATGGAGCAAGGCACTTTTGGAAGTTGGTATATAATTGTCGATATCTTCCGCGAGAATTAAAGAGTGTTGTTGATCCTGTAATGAAGCGAAATGCTTTTTTTGCACACCCAGAGAATTTGCTGTTGTCTATGTTATCTGACGAACAAAAACATGTGAGAGAACTTGCCGCTAGACGCATTTTAAAGGCAAGGAAATCATCTGAATCCCTTCAGCTTCGAGTCTTTGAAGTGCCTAAGATAAATTTAAACGCTTCGTCTTACATCGATTTGATAGACTGGCAGCAATCTTACTCGCAACCACCTATATTGACCAATGTTCCGGATAAGACTTTTCATTCCCTAGTTGAGTCAGGTGGTGATGATGAAGTCCTTTTTCTGCGGCTACCATGTCATACTCAAGCTGTGGAGCGGGCTGTAAAAACAGTAACAATGCATCTATGCAGCTATGCCACAAAACAGCAAAAGAAGCTTTAATTAAGAATAAAATTATTTCACGAACGCTTATGCCTAAGTTCGAAAGTAAAAAGATTTTAACGTGATTTGAAGATATTTTATTTTTATTTTGTCTTATTATTTGTTTATTTTCTTTCTTAATAAAAAAAATAGTCCAAAAGCACTTTATTTTATTAGTTTACGTAGTTGTTTTTCCTATGAGCCACGAGAAATGGATTTTCAAATAATTTTCAAGAAAAACAAAAAATCAGTTTTTCAAACTCATGGCGCGGGTAGAAGGGGTTAAACTAAAAATTTTTTTTTTGTTATTTTTTCATAAAAGCATGTGGGACACTGTTCGCTTAGAGGGCATAATATAAAAAATTGTGAAAAAATATTGGAGAACCCAGAACCCTTTAATTGTAAAAAACTCGGGAATCATTCAAATCATAATGTAAGTGTCACTACATGTCCGTGCCACCAAGTACCTGTTCAAAAGGTAATTGAGAGAACTGATTATTAAATTTTTACATGAACTCGATTATTGATTATATCGTAAATTTGGAAAATTATCAAAATTATAAACTGTTTGTCCCTAACTTTAATAATGAACTTAGCTTATTTCACAAAAACGCATTAAATACTTTCTATACAAATATTAGAAGCTTTCACCAAAATTTTGATTCACTGCTAGTTTTACTTTCTAATTTATCATGTCGAATAGATGTAATTATATTAACCGAAGCGTGGTTAAATGAATATAATTGCAACTCATTTACTTAGATGGTTATTATTGTTTTACGGATTTAGGTACAAACCAAAATGAAGGAATATCTTCTGTAAAAAAGAAATTGAAATAATAACTGTTTCCAATGAAATTATTGAAAATTTTAATAGTTTGGTTCTCACTTTTAAGCTTTTTAAACATTTAATTAATATTACGGATATTTACAGAAGCTGGGACAATGAAAAAAATGTATTCATAAAAAAATCTAAACTCGTATTTACAGAGCTGCACAAACAATTCAGCTAATCATATAATCATTGGAGACATTAATATTGACTTACTAGAAATAAATTATGATAAAGAAGATTATTTAAATGTCTTATACTCTCATGGTTACACATCATATATAAATGAATGTACTAGAGAATTTAACAATTCAAAATCATGCTTAGATCATATTATATATCAAACCCAATAGGAGTGTCCTTAGATTTTAAAACCGAAAAATGTGTAATCGAAAATACAAATATAAATACTAAAAACATCATCAAGAAAATTGTGGACCATAATTTACTTGAAGCAAACCTTGAAAACTATAAAGAGTACGTGTAAAACTAAACGTTTAAAACCCTGGATAACATATGGTCTTTTAAAATCATTAAGAAATAGAGACAAAATGTACAAAAAGTTAAAAAACACTCTTTAGATGATGATTTGAAAAAGAAACTCACAAAATATAAAAATAATCTTAAGAGATTAATTAAAACTACTAAACAGGATTACTACAAAAAAAAACTTTTAGATACAAATAGCCAAACAAAAAAAGGATGGCAAGTAATTAAAGAAACTGTAAATTTAAAAAATAGGAAAAGGAATGCCTTCAACACACCAAAGATAATGATAAAGCAAACATTTTTAATAATCAATTTTCTAATCCGTTAAATTAGTATATTTTGCGCTTGTTGAATCAGTTTTAAATTACAACCTCCTTGCTTATGGCGGTGCTTCAGATATCTACCTACATCAATTATATAAAGCTCAGAAAAGCATTATAAAGGTAGTCCTTCATGAACCTAGACGATTTTCCTCCGAACAGACTTTCAAATTATTTGATGCCCTTCCACTAAAACTATTATTCAAAAAATCAGTATTAAGGAGTATAACAATATAAAAAATTATAGTATTCATAAGTATAGTACACGTCTTAAATGTAATAACACCGTTACCATTCCAAAATGCAATACTGCTATGAGACAAACGTCATCCTTCATTTTAGGACCTCAGTGGTGGAATTCACTTTCAAAAGACATAAAAGACAGTAAAACCCAAACCGTCTTTAAAATTAAATTAAAACGATTTTTAAAATTTGAAATAAAAACATACTTTTTCTAAATTATTACTTTCTATTTATGTATATATATGTGTATATTACTTTATGAATTTCCTATGTTTTTAAAAATTGTTTTAGGGTATAAGTATGCATTATTATATAATGCTTTATTTGTAATTTTACAATTTATTTTGATTATTATTAGCAATGTAATTAACTAGGCTAGGAACTAACCTCACTCTAGCGTATGCTATCGAGGGTTCCACATACTATTTAGATCATTATATTTTTATTTTCTATCTAGTTAATGAAATGTCTTGGAAAAATGTGTAATAATTAATGTACAATTATTGAATCATGTGGAAATAAAATGTTATTATTATTATTTAATCACAATTAAAAATTATTCAATATTCTAAGAACAGCATACATATTAAAAGTTGTGTTGTTGTGATTACATCTGCTGGATTTTTTCCTACATGCGCTTTTGCTGTTGATAGAATCAGAAAATCAAATTTTTTATTTTCTGGTCGGTAGCGTATAATAAATATATAACATATTTAAATGGGTTTTTTTACATGAAATTAAATTTTGCAGTATGTTTTTGGTTATGGTCTCTAGAATCTTTCTAATTCTCTTTTATTAAGAAATAATTCAATTCAGTTTAGCTAATAATTGTATTCACAATCACGACCAGTAAAAAAAGGTTTTTTTTACTTCGTCAAGGCTCTTTGTTACTGTAAAAATGTGCTACTGAAATAAAAAGAACGATAACTAAGTGTGCCTAGTAAATACTACATGAATTTATATAAATTATATACACTTATGATGCACAATTTGACAAATTCCTATTACATAAAAATTGAAAACAAAAACATACTTATTACCGTTTGTCCTGCTCCTGCACTTTTACTTGACCTCGTTCGATTTATTTTACACAAACAAAAATACCTCCGTTAGGAATTGTATACATAGTAACCGATGGTAAGATACAAAATGGTTAAAACACAAACACAGCTTATAGCTTGATACATTCAAGTCTTTTCGTTATGGATCTAAAAGGATTTCCCCAAATAAAAAAAATTTCTAGCTCTTGGCTACAAACACAAATGCTTTGCTGAAATTACCAAAAAGGGACTTAATATTTACCAAATATTTTTTTAAAATATTTTTACAAATGCTTAGATAAATATTTACTTAGAATTTCAACATATTTGTATTTCACTAATTTTAAATAAAATATAATATTTATTAAATGCTGTGGAATAAATATTTTTAAACAATCATACATAAATATTTATTTCACAATTCGTGTAAATATTATAAATAACAAAATATCAAGTATTTGTAAGATACGTAAAGTATTATAGGGGATGATAATACCTTTAATTGGTTGCGCACGTGGACACATGTAACTATGTAGTAAGTTTTACGTTTCCGACGTACTACTGACATTACTATCGATACTATGCCATGCTATGCTATCTATTTTACTACTACTATGGTATTTATAAGCGTGCTCTTTGTTTGTTTTGCATTAATTGTCCGGTCAGTAAGTATAAAATTATTATTCTTTTAGTAGAAATTGTGAACTGAAATTTAATTGTTGCTCAAACAAAATGTTAGTGAAATGTCACAATTTCAGGCTGTTGCGAACTTTTTTACCACGAACATGTTCTTGCTGGATTGTATGAATTTTTTTTTGGTTGTTTTTAAAATATTTTTATTTCTAAAAACGGTGAAAGTTTATTTTTTTTTTTTTTTTTTTGTTGGTGGTTTAAAATTTATTATGTTAAGTTTTTTTTTTTTGTTTTTTTTTTTTTTTTTGTAAGAGTGTGTTTTTGTGAAAAAAAAAAAAAAGAAGTTTGTTAAAAAATTTTTGTTAAAGGGTTGAGAGCATGCATGCGCTGTACCCGACGTCGGAACTGGGTATCTTAAACTTTGTGAGGTGGGACCGACTTTGTTTGTGTCTGTATCTGACAGGCAGTACCTCAAAGTTTAGTGTCATAGATCCAGGACAAATGCATGCGCGACAATGATGCCCCAGCGCGTTCTTACGTGAAAACCGGGTGTCGCAAGTTTCGTGACGTGTGAAAACGAGGGTGTGGCTCCAGCACAGATCTACCTCAAAGACTTAGGCCTCAGAGTTTTGTGACGTGTATGTGACGGCTATATCGTAATGAAACGTAGGGTGCGTCTTGATCTGGTATTCTCTGAAACATCGATGCACTCGTTAAGTACGGCGAGTAGAGTGTTGTTGTCTTAGAATGCAGCAGGGTTGATGAAACGTCTTTGTTGCGTTGCCCATTGTTCAAAGCAGTGGGATGTGTTACATCGCAGTCAAATAAGAAGGCGTATGCTAGACGCCGGCTTGGATCAGAGAAAGAACATACGTCAAATCGGTTTAGATACGTATATTATTTACCCTTTAGTAGTCGAGATGTAATATTAATATAAATGAATGAATGTTGCCTAGGTCGTCGAACATAGTTAAAGCGTACTATGTTCTGCGTATGCGGTCGTAAATCGTCGGTCGATTAAGTGTTAGGAACGCACTGTCGTGCTGACACGCTGGTCAGCGTTGCAAACTTAGACTGGACCGTCGAACTGAACTGAACTTGTTACTGATGACTGAATTTGTTTATCGTACTTTCTCCGATTTATTTGTGTTAAATAAGTTGTTTGCTTCTTCTGCATGGTCGTGTAATTCTTTTAACAGGAAAAATCCGAGATGTATACTTTAGTGCGGTATACTCATAAGAGCAAAATGTGTAGGTGCATCAGGTGTTCTTCCATGCATGTGTGCTACAGTACAAAAAATACTTGGTGACAAGACAGTTGTTTTGCACTTGAAGTTAGCATACCGATGACGATGTTGCGAATTAACAATCTATACCTGTTGACATTAATATAATATTTTGTAATAATTGACACTTACCTCAACGTTACGTTAATAGCCAAAATAACCGAATTGGTACTCATTACATAAGAGCAAAAATATTGTTTTCTTTCTTTGATAACTTGTCATAGAGAGAAATCATTTTAATAAGAGTAATGTCATTGCATTGTAACGTTCGAAGTGTAAACGCTCCTCCTGTGTACACACCTTAACCCAATTTCGCGGGCATTACTTTGTATTGGTTTCCGGCGTTGATAACTTGAAACTGTCCACGATTGGTCCGCTGCATTTGAACGCTTTCGGAAAGTTTGTTCTAAATCAACCGTTCACGATGGAGAAGATAAACCCTCATCTAAAAATTTCCTTGCTTGAAAGGGTAATCAGGCCGATCGTAAGAGCTTCTGAAACCCTTTAACGTTTTAAAAACTTTATTTTGTAGGTAAAATATATGATACCGCATAAAGTGGCTTTTAAAATTTGCTAAAAGGTTGTGCTCCACGTGAACTGTTCAATAAGCACATCCTGCATTCTTCAGGCTAGGGGACGCTTTACATCAGGTATACGATTGCCCTCGGGGTTTACCTATCGCTAACATATCTATGTTTATTCTAGAGAGGGTGGTTTATGTTTCCCTATTACGAATAGATTCTCTTCCGGTTGTTCTTTCGTCAACTTGTACGGCTATTGCGGGTCTACTCATGGCTTTTGGAAGCGTTGTGCAGAAATAGCTACCCACGAATAGTCCGTCAGATTCGCAGACCACGGTGGAGGCTCATTCCGAACCGTTAGTACCATTGAGAGCAAGAGTAGTACTCCTACTGCTGCGTGGAAGGTCAGAGGTTTTAATATCTTTTTAATTGCGCGTGAACCTGCAGTCGACCTATCACTCAAGTAGAAGTCACCCCTTGACACCAACTATCAGGCGCGAACGTAAAAATTTATTGCGGATTATTTGTCGCTCGAATGTGTAATTGCATAATATACCTGGAACGTTAACTAGTTATAGATAAGAGTATTTAATACCTACGTGGTGTATAAGTCGTGTAAGAATTTAAACCTCAATCTTAATTAAGCCAAACGCATTTAGTTCCATTGTTCCTCCCGGTACGAGCTCGTCCCCGACAGGCCAAATTGAACAATCGTTTAAACTTCGCGGTGACTGAATTAGTCTTAAAACTTCCCTTACACGTCTTCCTTAAATTCATGTAATCTGTAACGTTACTCAGTACCATAAATCGACACATTCTAAGTTAAGTTCACCGTAGGCGTACCTTCAGTACGCGAAATATCAATTGCATATACGAGACAGTGGTGTAGCAGTGGTAAATATTTGGGTAATTCTCTTTACTTTAACTTGTAATTCTATGTAGCTCTAGTCATTTTCTTGTTACCTGAATGTTTAATGCTGTACGTTACCCGTTTTAGTTCGTGTGTATTCGTAATATATCTGTGTCTATTTAATGCTGTGAACTATCACAAATTCGTTTGTGTATTGGGGTGAATAAATATTGTGTGAAGGTTTCTCTGACTTTATGTCGAATTCTTTCGTAATTTGTTTCCCTTTTCTGTATATTCTGCTGCGGACAGTTAGCTGCTGACCTTTGGTTCTGGGTCAGATTCTTCTCTCCAGCGTTACTCGAACCTGGCGCCCTACCTTTTTAATTTTTTTTATAGGTTCTAGGAATAACGTTGACTTTCCTAACCCGCACCCTACTCTCCACTGAGGGTCATACTTTCCTAACAACTGACCGTAACAGTATATAACAAAAGTTTAATCAAAACCTTTCAAATATTTTTTTAGTACTTGTATTACCGCTCTTATTTCTTAATTGTCTTTGGTTATTACCACTATGTTGTCCCCTTTATGCTAACACCGCTACTACCACTCCTTCCTTTTAATATCTTTATATCTTTCTTTATGTTCTGTATGTGTATAGCAAAAAATCTTAGACTTAAAGGGCAGCCCTGACGATTTGTTTAATTTTCCCCACTCTTGTTCTGTTTTCAGTTTTTTGATCACCTCTTCAATAGTTCTTTATTTAACTTTGGTCTTTTTAGACTCTACTTTAATTTATCCTTATTTACATGATCAAAAACTGCTTTAATATCTAAAAAACAAAGTATACACTGTCCGATTTTTTTCCAATTCTTTATTGGCTGTGTATTATCCTTTTCTAAATCCTACCTGTCAGTCCGATAGTAACTTTTTTTTAATATCTTTTTCCAATCTGCTTCTTATAATTTCTGTGTATACTTTATATCCTGAATTGATTATGCTCACTCCTCTGTAGTTTTTTACTTCTCTCTTTTCTTTTCTCTCCTATCTAAAATTGAACACATTATGACTTCTTCCATTTCTGTAGCAACCCCTTTCCTTTCCATATTTTACTAAAAAATTTTCTAATAGTTTTATATAAATTTGTTTCCTTTTTTCATCTTTCACTCTTACACCTTTTGTAGTACTGTATTCTTGCACTGATTAAAATATGTATTTTAAAAAGTTGAGTTTAAGTTCAAATTTCCCATACCTGTTCTCTACTATTATATTTTCCTTTTTTGCTAGATTTCTTATGTGTCCGTCGTTATCGTTTTTACTCCCTCGACCACTACTTTGCTCTTTTTCCCTCACTTTTTGTTTGTAAATTGGTGCCTTTATACTTTTTCATCTATGTCCTGTATGTATATATCAAAAAGTCTTAGACTTATAAAGAAAGCCTTTTTGTTTAGAACTCTTTCTTTAATTTTCTCCCCACTATTGTTTAGCTTTCAGTTTCCACAAATATCTCTTCTATTACTTTTAATAGTTTTTTTATTATTTTGTTGTTTTAGAGTCTACCATAATTTACTCATATTTAAATCATCAAAAGCTGCTTTTATATCTAAAAAGAAAGTATACACTTTCTCCCTTTCTTTTCAATTTTTTATTGACTGTTGGTCGCTTAACGTATATTGAGATGATTTAATTTTTATACAACAGCAACAATCTTATATTGTAATTTCCGCCCTAATTTCCCGCTCTAATATTTTCCCGCTCTAATTTTCTCCGCTCTAATATTTTCCCGCTCTAATTCCCGCTCTAATATTTTCCGCTCCTAATATTTTCCCGCTCTAATATTTTCCCGCTCTAATATACATAGAAATCAGTCTTGACAGAAACGGAATTCTTGCCGACCTTAATTATCTCGACGGATTCTGATAAAACTCGAAAAGTTAGGATAGGGTCGCGTCGATGAAAATCACGTTGAATATGAAGAACACCCTTAAAAGGGCAAAAGGGTGAAAATTTTGAAAAACGATACATTTTCAAAATCGTTTCGCATTAAAACGGTAAGACTTATTTAAATTTTGAAAACGCATTTACGTTCGGAAAAGACGGGTCTTTAATTTTGGTCTTTGACTTTTTCTCGTAAAACGTAAAATGATAGGTCAGAACGCGTTCGAAAAATGACCAAAAAAATTTTTTTCGCATTTTTCGGCGTCGTAGAAAGACTTTTGGAAATTTTGAAATGACATTATGAAGCGCTTAAACGATATATTCGACTTGTAATTGTTACATTTTAAGTTAAACGAAAGATTAAATTGCATTAAGCAAAAACTGTAAAATAAAATTCAAAATGTCAAATTACGGAAACTAAAACGGCTGTATCTTTTAAACGGTAAGAGATAAATGTGTTTACAAAAATTAAACAATGTCTAAAAAAATTAGAGGAATCATATTATATCGACGAATTTATCAATTTTTAACTTTTTTTTTGAAAATTTTTGGTGGTTATGTGAATATAATGTATTACATTAACGTCATTAGAATGTATCGTATCGGCGCGGTGGATAGAATTGTTACTAATTAATAATATTTAAAGACAAAAATTAATGTTTTATGCAAAGTTTTACATTTACGATAATTTTATACGTCGTTTAAGGTACGGGCTTTTTATATTAGTTGTTTTTTAACATTTATAAATTAGATAGTAACTAAAGTTTTGACGTTTTAAATTTTAAGGTTAAACAAATTTTTAGTTTACATTTAAATAATGTTTATAATATTCCTAGCTGCATTTTAAAGTTTCGAATAGCTTATCACGCTAAAGCTAAACAAGGTTCTTCGATTGCATTCGTTGTTTGTTTAGCGACAGGCCAATTATTGGTTTGAACGACATTGTCCAAATGAATTAATGAAAAAGGTAAAAATATTGAACCCGATATGTTCTATAACTAATTAAATTTATTTTTAGACAAGTTTGCAGTCTATTACACAAAAAATTAGTTATCCGATGATATGGATATCGATTTCTAAAGTACAAGTTTGACAACATTGAAAGTTAGTTACTCTACATTCTAAGAGTCGAAAAGCAACATCGATACATCTAAAAGGCCATGGGAATAACGCATTT
This sequence comes from Abscondita cerata, assembly GCA_030710515.1. NCBI lineage: Eukaryota > Metazoa > Arthropoda > Insecta > Coleoptera > Lampyridae > Abscondita > Abscondita cerata. Next base: position 64,823 of record JALBCR010002847.1, read on the forward strand.
TTGGAACTGGAATCTTACAAATTTATAAGAACCTTTAATAAAATTTAGGAGGCACATCTGGCATAAGTGAACGTGGAATAGGTATTATGTTAATAATATTCCTAGCTGTATTTTAAAGTTTCGAATAGCTTATCACGCTAAAGCTACACAAGGTTCTTGGATCGCATTCGTTGTTTGTTTAGCGACAGGCGAATGAATTAATAAAAAAGGTAAAAATATTGAACCCGATATGTTCTATAACTAATTAAATTTATTTTTAGACAAGTTTGCAGTCTATTACAAAAAAAAGAGTTATCCGATGATATGGATAGCGATTTCTAAAGTACAAATGTGATAAGCCGAAAGTAAATTACTCTACATTCTAAGAAAATGTGAGGCAAATCCGTCATAAGTGGACTACTCAGATTACATCAAATAAAATATAGTATCGTCAAATGTGAACGTAGCACAATAATGAAACGTTTATAACTTAAAGGTTTTATGTCAAGTTTCGTTCATATTTAATCTGATGATTGTGGATTTTGTTGCTAATTTGCTTTACATTGATTAAAGTTGTAATAAAAGTTTCCGAGTTAGATGATCGTTTTATTATAAAATCTGTAGCTTATGCGACTTACTTAACATTGATAAAATATTTTAAGTCATACTTGCTCGATAAAGGTGTTTCATTTAAGGATCATATACCTATTAGTACTTCTGCAAACAAACTTGGAAGTTTTGTGCCAGTTTTAAAATTAATAAAAATACAAGTACTATAATTTTTACTTAAAGTATTACATTTTGCAAGCTTAAAATATAGAACTTTTTAAAGACTGTTAAATTCGTACACGTCAGCTTATTTTAAATACAGATTTGTAGTCGGGTAATTTTCCTAGATCCGATATAAGAAGTTAATGAAATTATTTGTTTGCGATACCTGAAACAACCACAATAAATTTTAATAGAATTTATAAATGTATACTTCATACTTAACTGTATAACTGGATATGATTTTTGCGCTTATTTGACCATATATTGTTAGGTCTTAAGTGTTACTAGATTGTCTGATACACCTCGAACTTCGATGGAATACATCAGGGAAACACTATCGATGTAAAAAAATTAAATCTTATATTAGCAAATGATGGAAATCAACTTACTTTTTCGACCTTTGTAATAAAATTATTTGTCAATTTTAAAAACTTTAATTTTAATTAAAAATTGTAATTTGACATTTATTATTATTTGTGGAAGTGTCTCTGTAACCGCTAATCATTCTCTGCTACACAAAAATTAAAATGTACAATTCGTACCGTAATTTGTAAGAGATTTTGGTTTTTCTTTTTATTGTACAATTGTATTATTTACTAGGTTTAAAACTTAGTTTGTTATCCCGGCCAAGATAAATTAAATATACTATATAAAAACAAAAATGAAGTTGTTAAAATTTCTAGAATTAATGAAGATTCAACCGTTGCAATTTAAAATTTTACTTTAATATGCTATTAAACGATTAAATCCGGCAACGGGAAATACGTTTGGCTAATCGGCATCCCTTTGAAATTGTACGTCTTTCCTCATTTCTCGTTGTGCATTGTGAGAATAAGCATCATGTCTGCAGCGAGTGCATTGGAAAATTTTACAGTCTTGGGTACGTTATTTTTGATGCAATTAAAATTGGTTTTGCTATAAAATTAATTATATTCTTTTTACAAAGGAGATAGCAACGCAAGAAATTTGTGTGCGTACGTGGAAGGAAAGGGGTCCGCCTCCACGAAAAAATTGTGAAAGGCGGATGGACTTTCAAGGACATTTTGCGTAACTCGAGGAGGGTACGTTTTCTACCAATGTTTTGGTCATTTGTGGTATTAATGACGTGCGGAAAATAAAGACAATTTCTTCTTTTAAAGCTTCGGTAAGATTATTGTTCGCTCGATTAAAATTGAGCAACAAAATTGTATATTTTACTGAGATGACGCCGCATGCATTTATGGGCGATAAATTTGAAAGACGGGTTCAGGTACAGAACAATTTTCTTCGAAAATTGTGCAGTATGACCCCGGCTTTCAAATTAATTACCCTACCACAAGATGGCAGAAATATATTAAGGGATCATGTTCATCTAAACGTTAGAGGCTTTAATCTTCTATTGCGTCAGATTGAACATGGCACATAGATAAATTATTATCGCATCCATGGTTAAATAGGGCTCCTGGCGAAACTGAACCATGTAAAAAAATTAGTAAACGCGTCTTGCTGATACCTCCTAGGTGACGTGGAAAATCATGCGTTCACAATTACAATTAAACATTATTTGTTTCACATAAAATTGGTTTTAATTAAAAGAAAACAATTGACATAAGAGACAAATTTAATGGGTTCACCCTATATATAATTTGTTGCTCAAGTTGGTATAACTGTCTGGTGAAATTTAAATACACCTGCAACGTACAATTACAGGTACAACGATGTTTGCAAAAATAGGAATTTAAAACAGACTTTTGCTTCTGTTTCTAGGGACTGCATTTAAGAAAGCTAGTGGTTGAAGGTAGCAATAGTTTTTCAATTAGTTTCATTTGTCAAGATTTTAAAATGTATATGGCCTATCCTTTCAAAGGTTATAACTAAGAAGGTTCAATTATGGTAAGGGTTTGCATCTTAAGTAGAACATTAATTGTGGCCGATGATTTTTAGTTTCGTCAGATAAATGAAAATCGTCTTACTTAAAGAAACGGTAAACAGTAGCTAGTCTGATTACGCAACAGGTGTATCATTTCAACTCTTATTTAAAGACGATGCAGATCTTATCGAGTCGTTTAGCTGAGTAACTAATCGAAATGTGTCTAAGACATGAAGAAAATCTAGCAGAATTTGAACAATTACAGAAAAATGTGGGGAAACGGATTATTTCATAAGTGTAAATCTAAACAACCGAACGAAAAGCAAATTAACATTCACGTCTTTTCAGATTTCTAAAAGAGTTAAGATTAAATTAAAGAAGTCACGCTGAGAAAAATAATAACGCCTTCTTGGAACTGCAATTGACAAATATAGAAACCTTTTTGTTGTGAATTTGTTTGTATGCTACTAGTATAATTATTTGTAATTAAGGCTTATCGTTCATGTCGGTGTTCATGTCTTCAATAATTAATTTTCGAAACCGTATTTAAAAGTTATAATTGGTTTTTCTACTTTATTGTGATGAAACTAGAACGAAAGGCCTTAATAAATTGTCTTGACTTAATACTTTTGAAAACGTTTCGAAAGCTATTTGCTTACAATTATGTTCAAGTAATACGAGTCATCTACAAATAATCGAACAATTTTTTTTAATGCTTTTTGTTTGTACTTTCGAAATCTATTCAAACGTTTTGTGTTTCAATGGTTTATTGATAAATGGATTGAAACTTCATCGATGTATTCTGACCACTAATTTTGTTTAAAATTTTAGAATTTGAATTACATGCAGTACCGTTTTTTGTTAATGGTACTCTGATATTTGAAATAAATATTATTTAAACTTCATAGATATGATCTGATATGTAATTTTGATTAAAATTCTAATAAAAGCTGAAAAAATTGAATATTTTGAAAGCTTGAACCTGTAGCTTATGCAACTTAATATACACAGCTTTACCACATTGTATATTCTTTTCAATTTTATAATTAATTTTCTTTTTGTTTATAAATTAACGGTATATTCTCGCATTTAACAATTTTTCTAATAATTAAAATGAGTTTTTCGGTAGAAATTTTCATTTGCATATTTAAAGGAACGTTTTTTAGTATGACGCGAAGGTAGTAAACCTCTCAAACTAATTATACACAATATGAAATTGTGATTTGAAATTCATAAATAATTTTTGCGTTATTAATTAGATATAACGTCAAGTTTACGTATAATAATTTAAAAAAGAAAGTTCCAAAATTTTACTTTAATATGAAAGAAACTGCAACAGGGTTGGTAACTAATTGCAGCTAATTTCAAAGGCTTCCACTTCACTTTCAATTCTTTCTTGTAGACGAAGTACGTACATTTTGCTTTCGCTCTTCAGAATTAATTGAAAAGTATCTAGTGAAATTATTCTGTATAGTGTCAACGATGAATCTAATTAAAGGGGTGAGTGAGTTAATCCTTTTTACTTTGCGTTTTTTCGTCAACGTGTTGTGCTACGCGTTTAGTTTTTTATACGTTGGGGAAACGCCCAAAACCGTTAAAATCATAGGCGGCGGACGGAAGAAGGCGACTTTTAATTGGTGCGAAATTACCGAAAATTTATTATTAGAATCACACGCGACTGTTTTAGAAAATAATGAAAAACCTGTAAAAAAACGGTTAATGACGCGGTTTATTGAAAATTTAAACGAGCACCAAATAAAATACGTCAAATCTTCGATTACGGATTCTTCGTTAATGAATAAATTAAATACTTTGTTAAATCGGGATAACAAAGAAAAAAAGCGCGCTGTTAATTTAAAATGGAATACGGAAACAGAAAACATTTTATTAGAATGCGGCGTTGAAGCAAAACATCGGCAAGATTTGTTCAACGTTACTACGCAAAAAAATATCGGTTTTGCTGAATTATTATACGACCTCTTCGCGGTTCGAATAGAAGCAACAGGACAAATTTACAAAGGCGGTGCCGATAATCTTCGTCGACGTTTTAATAAAATCATCGAATCAAAAACGGACGATTATATAGATGAAATTAACGTAAAAGTTAAAGCGGCAATCGATGGAGAATCGATTAAACGTGCCGAAACTTCGGTCGAGAATATGCCTACTGACGTTCGGGAAACGGAAGTGTTTTTAGAATGGCATCGGTCTGGAATTGAAATCGGCAGAAAAAACATCTACGTAGGTGTTTGTTACAATTGCGGCATGCTTCTATTCGGAGAATATAAAAATAACAAGAGGTATTCACTCGTGCGACCTCGTTCGAAAGCGAGAGTCGAAGATATGTACGAGACCATCCCGCCTAATTTGTCGTACAAATTCGACGACGACAATTGGTACGCGTGCAAGTTGTGTACGAGAAATCCCGAAGAAGTTTTGAAAAATTTCGACATTCGGAATCCGACGAACGGTTTGGTCCAAGTACCGAAAGAGTTGGAAAGTGTGACGTCGGTTTACGAATTATCCGACATAGCGCTGATAGCAACTTATTATATACCGCATTCGAATAGGGATCCGATAAAAAGAAGATTTGTCCACCATCAAGGCGAGGTCAATCTTATGAGGAAGACGGACCGAGCGTATCTCGCTCTTTTAGGATCCGTCGTAGAAAAAACACCGGTAGATTTGTCCGCGTACAAATATTTAAGCCCGAACGTGACGAGAGCGCTTCGTTGGCTGAAAAAATAACCGGTTGTATAAACAATTTTACGCCAACGGCGAAACGATCCTGCGGTATATAAAACAAAAAACGCGTTACTTTTAGGCGGCGATTTGGAATTAACCACGACCGACGGCAAGGATCTCGGCACGGAGATGGGTAAGGAAAAGATAGGTATGTGGATGCCGCAAGACCAGATTCGACGCTGACTTACCTGCCGACGAGGATTTCGTAGTAGGAGCCACCCATCCGATCCGATCTGACGAAACGTCGAAACGAGAAATTCGAGAATTGATGAGACCCGGATTGAACAGTCCTTATCTCGAAGCGTTGGCGTTTCCGAAATTATTTCCCAACGGCACCGGTTCGTTTGATCCGAAGGGAAATCTCAAACCGAGAGATTGGATCAAATTGATTCTATTGAATTTGGACGACCGTTTTCGCAAGAGCCATCAGTTAATATTTTTCGAATTGAACAGATATATTAAAAATTCGTTGATGGCTCAACAGACTATGAGAAAACGAGCCGTCGGAAAAGACGCCGATCCTTCAGAAAAATGACCGCGCGCGCGCTTAAAGAAGGGGTAACCCGGCGTACGAAAAATACGGTTCGAAAGTTCCGGCAAACATACCCGGCTCGCGTAGTTATTGGTGGCAAGCGCAACAAGAATTACACGCAATCACGGTCGACATTAAAAATCAACCGACGTATTTCGTGACGATCACGACGAACGACAACTGGCCGGAAATTCAACGTATCGTTCGACATGGACCGGGCGACTCTTGCGAAAATTGCGAAACTTTTCACGAAAACGAGCAGCCTCTCGCGGCAGTAGATTGCGCGCTCGAATGTTCATTGGCCTTCCATCAGAGATGGAGTAAATATAAACGCGAAAATTTAGATAGACCTGGAGAACTGGGCGATGTCGAACGGTACTGGTACAGACGCGAGTATCAGAAAAGGGGCGCGGTTCACATTCACTTAGCGGTTTGGATAAAAGGCGCGGCCCCATCTAACGTAGTTAAAGCGGAAGTTCCGAGAGGAGGTACGGACCTCGCGTTCACGGAACAATTGAGAGCGCTCGTTTTAAAATATCAGATTCATAAATGTTTGCCGGATTTGTGCCATCGCATGGGCAAAAAAGTTTTAAAATCGTGTCGGTTCGGTTTTCCGTATAAGGTGCCCCAATACGAAACGGTCCAGCAAGAGAAGGAATTGAGAAAAACGTATCGGCGTCGCTGCGTCGAAGATAGGAACGTCGTGCCGTACACCATCCGTTTGTTGTTGACGATGAGAGCGCACGTCAACGTTCAAGAAGTATCGAGCAACGGTTGGGAGATGTACTTGGCAAAATACATGTCGAAACCGGAACCGACAGTAAAAGTGGCATACGGCAGGAACATTTCCGGAAAGGCCTCCGACGTCGAGAAGTATCTGAACATGAGAGTGGTCGGCATCATCGAAGCGTGCGACGTACTGCTCCAATTTCCGGCCAAAGGCTCGAACGTCGACGTCGTATACCTGCCGATCGAAATAGAGGCCCGCGAAAAATATTAAAAAGAAGATACATCTGCCTTTGGATCCGGATTCGGAAGACATCTATTACGAGTCGAAGATAGATAGGTATTTGGATAGGCCGAAAGAATTCGAAGGGTTGACGTACCCAGAATTCTATAGAACCTACAAATACGTCTCGAAAGGACCGCACGTCGACGACGAAGAGGAAAACGAAGGGAGTGTCGTCGACGAAAATCGAGAACGCGCCGTCAGAGAAGGCAAAAAATTTTTCAAAAGGAAGAACAGGGCTATAATCAGGTACCCGTTCCTTTTACCGTACGGCAAAGACCAAGAAAGGTACTGCCTGAAACTTCTCTTGGACAAATACCCTTGGAATCGTGAAACGATCAAGGCGATTACGTTCGACGGTAACGATAAAAATCCTTATTTGCGTTACTGTATCGAACACGAAGTTTGGAGCGATCGAGAGACGTGCATGGAGTTCCTCGAAGGTACGACGTCGTTGCCGTTCGACAAACACCGGTTGATGTTGATGGCGACGAAAATGAAAGAAGGCAATTATTTGACGGAAGAGGATTTAATACGTTTCGAAGAATCCGTCAAAGATCGCGGAGTATTCGAGTACCCGGAAGTACTGTACGATAACGACGCCGAGGACGAAGAAGCGTTCAAACTAGATCACCTCGCGAAATTAAATCTTCGTCCCGTCGAAGAATACGAAGAAACCTTCAACGAGGAACAGAAAGCCGTATTCGACAAGATAATCGAGAGGATCGCCCAAAGAAGACAAACGTTGGCGGCCGTATTCGGACCGGCGGGAACCGGTAAAAGTTATATATTGAAGGCCTTGTGCGCATACGCGTGTTCCGAAAGAGGTTTGTTAAAGTTCCACGTCCTAGCGCCTACCGGTACCGCGGCTTACCTAATAAAGGTCGAACGATTCATTCGTTACTCCGTATGGACACCGCGAACAAATCGAATCTCGTCGCCGGTTCTGTAGAGGCGGCGATCGTGCGGGACGCCGACCTCATATTAATAGACGAGATGTCGATGATATCCGAGGAAGTATTCGAAGAGCTCGACCGACAGCTCTGTTTACATCCTAAGGACGAAACGAAACGCGTAAGGGCCCATTTCGGAGGTAAACACGTCATTTTGTTCGGGGACCCGGCCCAATTACCTTCTTACGGTAACAGCGTCGTGTTTTCGTTGCCGGAATTTCATAGATTATTCGCGATTTATCGTTTGCAAACGATCGTGCGCCAAGAGGACGACGTATTTCGCGCGATGTTAAACGAAGCGAGGACGGGCGTTTTGTCGAGACAGGCGATAGAGTATTTCGAGAAACGAAAGGTCGACGAAATCGATCACTCAGACGTCGTCGCGAGACGCCTTCACATTCTCGTGTCGTTACGAAAAACGCGCGACGTGTATAACAAGACGTTGTTGTCGAAGATCGAAGGCGAAGAGAGGACTTATCTCGCCGTCGACACCGATCTTGGAAACGCGCCGCTCAGGGAAGATCAAAGCGACGAAATAGATAGGAAATATCGCGGACAAGTATACCGTAGAAAACTGACGCTCAAAGTAGGCGCTTTGGTAATACTTTTGAGAAATTTGAATTTAGAACACGGGCTGGTGAACGGACGGAAAGCGGTCGTCAAAGAAATGAACGAGTCGTACGTGATGTGCGAAACGGTTGACGAAGATCCGCAAGAATTTCCCGTCACCAAATGCAGACAGAATTTGACGGCGTTCGGGCAAAACGAGAAATACGCCCGACATCAATTACCTCTAGAATTAGGATGGGCGGTTACCATCCATAAAGTACAAGGACAGACGATGGGCGACACGTACATGCAATTGGATAGTAACGTATTCGCTTCCGGACAAGCTTATACGGCGTTATCGCGCGTCAAAAAATACGAAAATTTAAAATTAATCGCGTTTGAACCTAAAAGCGTATTTCTTCGGCCGTATTATAAAGAATTGCTTACGTGGATCGAAAAAACGGACCGGTTAAATAAAGAGAGAGATTCTTATTATCCCGTACCAGAGTACTACAGGGATATTAGAAAAGAAAAGACGAGAAAGAAGTTCTCGACGTAATCGACGTTTCGAGTTTGACGTCGGAAGTCGCGGAAATTACATCTGTAAAAAGAACGGCCGTTACGGAACCATCGACTTCGAAAATCGCAAAAATAGAAGACGGAAACGACGAGAATCGATTAAATCGTTCCGATCTTCGGTCAGAGTGCGAAGAGGTATTGATGGAGATGATAGAGAAAAAGATTTACGCCTCGGATTGCGTAGAGTTGCGCCGATACCTATCGGATAAACAAGAATTATGCGACGCGGTAGACCAATTATTATTTACGGCCGGTCGCATAACGACCGCCGAAATAATAACGAAAAGTGGCTTATACGGTTTAAGCAATCGCGAACAAGTACCACAGTCGATGCGAGAAACTTACAAGGGCGCGAAAATTCGGGGAGACGGTAACTGTTGGTACTCGTCGTTATCGGTCGCACTATTCGGTACGCCCGAATACATGAAGGTGATTCGATTCGCGAGCGTACGCGCGATGGTAAAATACGATAGGTATTTTCGAAAATATGCAAACGATTTTTATATGCCCGATAAAAACGACCCGCCATTAGAAGAAAGAAACCGGTTTCTTTTGGACTTTTGAACGCGGGTACCGTTAGCGATCAGACTTCCCTCGCCGAATCGAAGTACGGCGATCAAATAATTTTCGCTAGACCGCGAATTAATTTTTCATGGGCGGACAACGTCACCCAATTGGCGTCCCAAATTTCAATAGACCGGCCAATAGTAACGTACACGAACGCGATGTACAACACGTACACGTCCTATACCCGAAATTCGGATGACACCAGGACGATATTCGTATTGCACGAAACTAATCACTTCGAAGCTTTGATACCTACGACGGAAAACGTCGTATTCGAGAAACCGGCCGTGCCTAACGTGATGATCCTGCACGGACCGGTATACGTAGACGAATACGACGAATAAATAATATGTCGAGATCGACGAATTCGAGACGTAGGTACGGACTTGTATCGATACGGTTATCGATGCGACATGTGTCCATGCGGACGGTTAAAAAAAAAGGTGCCTAATGTTGTCACGTAACAAGGCATTCGCGAATGATCCGGATATCATTAATACTAGGACGCAGTGAGACTTTTCATCCTCAAAATATCTTTTTCGAAGCCGCAAGTAATTCGATTTACGTCAATCGTCGTGGCTGGCGCTTGGACGCTGTCCATTACATGTCGTCACGCGATGACGTTTGCACATCGAAGGAAAACGGTCATACGTAACCGGGGTTTATATATCGCAAAAGTAGATGAAACGCGCGCGAAAACTGTCGATGCCGCAAGTAATTCGATTTACGTCAATCGTCGTGGCTGGCGCTTGGACGCTGTCCATTACATGTCGTCACGCGATGACTTTTGCACATCGAATGAAAACGGTAATACGTCACCGCTACCAATTTTATATCGCGAAAGTAAAGGAACACGCCGCGCGAAAATTATCGAAGCCGCAAGTAATTCGATTTACGTCGATCGTCGTGGCTGGCGCTTGGACGCTGTCCATTACATGTCGTCACGCGATGACGTTTGCACATCGAATGAAAACGGTCATACGTAACCGGGTTTTTATATCGCAAAAGTAGGTGAAACGCGCGAAAACTGTCTAAGCCGCAAGTAATTCGATTTACGTCAATCGTCGTGGCTGGCGCTTGGACGCTGTCCATTACATGTCGTCACACGATGGCGTTTGCACATCGAATGAAAACGGTAATAGGTGATCGAAGTTTTATATCGCGAAAGTAGGAAAAACGTAATCGCCGCCGCCAATGTAGGGTTTCATATCGCGATTTTAAAAACGCACAACACGTTAAGTAGCCGCTAATGAATGAACCGCAAAATCGTACGTGTTAGGGAAACATGGAAAAATAGGGCTCCTGGCGAAACGAAACCATGTAAAAAAAATTTGTTAACGCATCGTGTGTGATACCCCTAGGGTGATGCGGAAACTCGCACATTAATTCTTTTTAAAAAAATTTAAAAATAAATATATTGAAGTTGTTTTCATGTGATCGGGGGTAAACGGTGTCGGTTGGTAGGTTACAGTTATTACCATTTCTTTCTTTAAAAAAAACCTTTTTTATAAAATTTGTTTTAAGCAATTTAAGTTGTTTTCATGTGATTGGTGGTAAACGGTGTTGGTTGGTAGGTTACAGTTATTATCATTTCTTTCTTTTAAAAAAAACTTTTATAAAATTTGTTTTAATCAATTTAAGTTGTTTTCATGTGATTGGTGGTAAACGGTGTTGGTTGGTAGGTTACAGTTAGTACAATTTCTTTCTTTAAAAAACTTTTTATAAAATTTGTTTTAATCAATTTCAGTTGTTTTTATGTGATTGGTGGTAAACGGTGTCGGTTGTTAGGTTACAGTTAGTATCATTTCTTTCTTTAAAAAACATTACCCTACTTAATATCAACTTTAAAAAAAAAAAAATTTTTTTAAATTTGTTTTAATCAATTTAAGTTGTTTTCATGTGATCGGGGGTAAACGGTGTTGGTTGGTAGGTTACAGTTAGTACAGTTTT